>WSFP011423334.1:0-22642 GCA_009831015.1 Picea engelmannii | reverse complement strand
CATATAGGATAAGGCGAGGGGAACTATAGGAGGGTGTCCATCACATTTAAGCATTAGTTGAGATGTATCATATCATTATTGGGATTTTCATGCATGGATACAACATAGAGGTGGACCATGTAAGGAATCTCTTAGTGGGTAGGAATATATGAGTACCCAAGTGTGAATTTCATATGCTACATATTGTACCCTTGTAAGAGTTGTTATCCACGAGGTGGGAAAATGATGCAGGAGCATCACCGACTCATCAAGCAAGCCAGCGCGGAAGCGGAGGACAGCTAGACAAGCCAGCAATTTTTTTGAAAGGAATGCTTGGGAATTGTGCACGATATTAAATGAAGTCATTTAAGAAGAGGCGCCTTTGTATATTGTAATGGACCTTGAGCGGATAGATCTTGTCCTTAAGTAGCTAGACGATATTTAATATAGTTAATGCTGGTAGATAGGATTTTAATTCATAGATTAGACTGTTTTAGGAAGAAGGAGGGAAAACATATATAGACACCCTCATTGTGCATTTTAACATTATTCAGAATTCAGGAATAGATAGAGAATTCAGAAGCCTAAGCAGGGAAGAGATGCAGAGAGCTGTGTAAAACACCCATGTACAGATCTTGAATTAATAGAAGAGTTCTAATTCAAATTCATGGTTTGTGTTGTTCTCTGTGTATTTGATGTTGATATGCTCATGGATGTTTGCTTCCTGTTATACAATTGATTTTATATGCTGTGTATGTGATTTCATGTATGAAGTGAAGTCTGAAAGGGGGATGGAATGAGTTTCAATTGTTTCTCTATTTGAGCCAGAGAATTCCTGCAAGGAGTGCAGTCAAATTGTCCGCAAGGAGTGCGTTGACAGAGGGATTCAAATAGAGATAGATTTTGTTCTCATTTCCTCGAAGGTGAAGTTGGGCACAGAGCCATGCAAGGAGTGCGCAGGCCAGGAAAGAGTCTCAGGGTTGCGAACCTGAGTGAGTCTTGGAAGGACTGTTGCTGCAGGTGTGCGCAGAGTCGAGAGACTTCATCACTTAAACGGAGTTGAAGGGTTTCCGCAAGGAGTGTGTGCAAGGAGTCTCTTCTAAGGCTCAGAGTCATAGCAAGCTCAGGAAGGATAGGCCTTTGAGTTGTTGAAAACCAGTGCAGACAAGTGGTGAATTGAAGTTGTAAGGCGTCGCAGGGTTGCGAGCAGGTGAATGAGTCTCGTGGGGAGACACTTAGTCATTTTTCAAACTTCCATCAGGAAGAACAGACGGACGAAATCCTCCGAGGAGATTTCGTGAATCACCGTGAGTCGTTGGATCTCGCGGAGGTGCAGGGAGGTTACATCGTAAGTGTGGAAGAGGTTCAAAGCTCAGGAGGGGAATAACCGTTGATTTGAGCCACAGAGGCCGTCGGATTTACACGTGAAATTGTGTATCGGGGGTTTCGTGAGTTGAAGCTCCAAAATATTGCATCAAAAATCGCGATATTGCGATACGCGATATCCCGACAAGTCGAAGGATAGTGTGTGGGGCCACAGAAAGTTAGTGGAGGATAGGTGGCACACCGTATCGGGGTTCGGGGAAGGTAAAATCCCGAAACCTTTGACATCAGGATTCGCGATCCCGCGAAGTCCGAAATCCCGATAAGGTGATGGGACCGTTGAATAGTCAACCCGCATGTGCATCGGAGTATCGGCACATCGGGGTTCGGAGTTTGGAAATTTAAATTGTTGACATCGCGAGTGGCGAAATCACAATAGGAGGAACCCCGATAGCAAGGGAAAAGGTCAACGTTGACTCACGTCGGATTTCGGGGAATCGTGAGGCACAAAACACGCGACCATAGGATTTGCGAATTCTGATTTCCTGACCGTTAAGGGAGATCTTTTGAAGAGTTGTTGTGGGTAAGGAAAATTCCTGATAGGGAATTAGAAGAACATTTGAGTTCTTCATGCCGTGAGAAGAAGAAGATCCTGAAGAGCGGGCGTGCTTGCGGGTGCGACTGCGACTGCATCAGAGTGGTATCAGAGCTCAGAAAGATTCTTCAGAGCTTAGAAAGATTCTTTGCTTTCTGTAGCAGAGAAGAAGATAATTCTCCATGCCGCCTAGGAGAGAAAGACAATCACCTGATCCAGAGGATAGGGAGGTGCGAAGAAGAGGCAGGCAGGTAGAAAATCCAGAAATGGAGAGACAAATGCGTGATCTACGAGCGAGACTCGAAGACATGGAGACAGATCAAAGATGCACAACTAGTGCAGGGGATCTTAGTGATTCAGATAGTGAAGTAGAGGCTGAATGTGAAGAAGAAGTTGCAGCTGAAGATGCATCAAACAAACGTCTAATCAAAGATATTGCCAGGATGGGTGCAAAAGCAAATATGGACATTCCATTTTATAAGGGAAACTTGGATGCAGAAGAGCTTCTAGACTGGATTAGAGCTCTGGACACCTACTTCGACTACGAAGATGTCAAAGAAGATAAGAAAGTCAAGCATGTCGTTATACGCTTGAAAGGAAATGCAACATTATGGTGGGATGAGCTACAAGCTGATAGACGCTGCAAGGGCAAGCAAAAGATCAAGAGCTGGGACAGGATGATCGCGAAGATGAAGGCAAAGCTCATCCCAAGAGATTATCAAATTACTTTGTTCAGGAGGATGCAGAACCTGAGACAGAAGCTGATGACGGCGAAAGAATACACGGAGGAATTCTATCGACTGAACATCAGGGCAGGTCATCGGGAGAGCGATGATGAGAAGGTTGCCAGGTATATGAATGGCTTGAGATATGATATCCAGGACGAGATGAGCATGGTTACCCTCCGAACTGTGGAGGATTCTTATCAGATGGCTTTGAAAGCTGAAGAGAAGCTGAGCCATAAGAAAGGTCAGCGAGGGCGAGGCATAAGTCAACCCAGAGGCAAAGCAGTTGCCCAAGACAAGTACCAGAAGCCCAAGGAGGAATGGAAAAAGACTCAGACTTGTACTGAGGGAGGTGCAAGTTCACAGCGAAGCCAACATGTTGAACAGAGAGGGCAGCATACAAAGCAGAACGGAGGATACGCTGGTAATAACATGTTTCCTCGTACTAGAGGTAGAGGAAGAGGAAGAGGTGGAGTAATCACATGCTTCACATGTGGAAAGAATGGGCACAATTCTTATGAGTTTCCAGAGAAAAAGAAGGACATTGGAGAAGCTCACATCACCGAAGCGCAGAGGCGAGATGTTGAGTCAGAAGATGCAGAAGGCAGAAGGTCATTGATGATGCGTAAAGTCCTTTTGACACCCGAGAAGGAGGTGGAAAGCTCAGTCTAGAGGACCAGACTCTTTAGGACTGCTTGCAATACCAAGGATAGGGTATGCAAGGTTATCGTGGACAGCGGTAGCACCGATAATCTCGTTTCAACCGATATGGTGGAAAAACTAGAGATGGAGACAACTGATCATCCAAGCCCATACAGAGTTTCATGGCTACAGAAGGGACACCAGGTAACTGTTACTAAACAATGCTTGGTTGAATTCAATATAGGAGGATATAATGATAAGATCTTATGTGATGTTATTCCTATGGATGTATGTCATCTATTGCTGGGTAGACCATGGCAATATGACAAAAATGTGGTTCATGACGGGAGAATGAACACATATACTTTAGAGAAGAATGGGAGGACACACATGTTGCTTCCAATAAAGGATAAGGAGGTGAAGCCGGAAGTAAGAAACACAATACTTCTCATGAGTGGAAAGGATCTTCTTACGGAGGTGAAGAAGAAAGAAGATCCACAATTCTTTGTGGTAAGGAAACCAAGAATTGTTCTGACTAGCACGAGAGTGGATGATTTACCAGATGAAATTCAGGAACTGCTGGAAGAGTTCGCTGACATCATGGTGGACGAATTACCTCGTTCGTTACCACTGACGAGGAGTGTGAGTCGTCATATAGACCTCATACCAGGAGCCAGTTTTCCAAACAAATCCGCGTACAGATTAACGCGGCAAGAGAATGAGGAGGTTAAGAAACAGGTCCAGGAGTTGTTGGACAAAGGTTTAGTCAGGGAAAGCTTGAGTCCATGTGCTGTTCCAACAGTACTCAGTCCGAAGAAAGATGGAGGTTGGAGCATGTGTACCGACTCAAGAGCGATCAACAAGATAACCATCAGGTACAGGTTCCCATTGCTAAGAATAGATGATCTGATGGATTGCCTGAGTGGGGCAAAGTATTTTTCAAAGATTGATTTGAAGAGCGGATATCACCAGATTCGCATGAGAGAAGGCGATGAGTGGAAGATGACCTTCAAAACCAACGAAGGGTTGTATGAATGGCTAGTCATGCCATTTGGCTTGACGAATGCGCCAAGTACCTTTATGAGGTTAATGAATGAAGTCCTGAGGGAGTTCATCGGGAAGTTCGTCATTGTGTATTTGGATGACATACTGATTTTCAGTAAGACAGAGGCTGAACATTTGAAGCATTTGGCTAGTGTGATGAAGAAGCTACAGCAGGAGAGCTATTGATTAACATGAAGAAGTCTTCATTTATGAAGATAGAGCTCATTTATATGGGTTTTGTTATTTCGGAAAATGAGTTGAGGATGGATCCAGATAAGGTGGTGGTAATTAAAAATTGGCCATCACCGAGGAATGTATTCGAGGTGAGAAGTTTTCATGGATTGGCTAGTTTCTACTGGAAGTTCATCAGGAATTTCAGTGGTATTAGCGCAACGATGATGGATACAGTCAATTAAAGACATAAATATTTTCATTGGACTGAAGAAGCGGAGAAAAGCTTCAATCTATTGAAGCGGAAGATCACGGAACAACCAATTCTGGTGTTGCCGGATTTTCAAAAGACATTTCAAGTGAAATGTGACGCAAGTGGGTTTTCAATAGGAGCAGTCTTAAGTCAAGAAGATAGGCCAATCACGTACTTCAGTGAGAAGCTGAATGAGGCAAAGATGAAATACTCCACACACGACAAGGAATTCAATGCTATCATCCAGACACTGAAGAAGTGGAGGAATTACTTGATCCCGAAAGAATTTGTTTTGTATAGTGATAACCATGCATTACAGTTTGTGACTCAACAGGAGAAGTTGAATCAGAGACATGTAAAATGGGTAGAGTATATGCAGAATTTCACTTTTGTGATTAAGCATATTTTGGGTACTACTAACAAAGTGGCTGATGCTTTGAGCAGGAAGTGTTTTCTGTTGTAGGAGTTCCGAGTCAGGACCTTAGGTTTTGATGATCGCAGGGACATGTACGCAGGTGATGCAGATTTTGCAAAAGAGTATTAAGCAGCTGAGAACCCAGTTCTCAGAGATAGAAGCCAATGGATGGACTAAATGATCCAGGAAGGATTTATATTCCGAGGCAATCAGTTGTGTAGTCCAAATTGCTCCATGAGGGAGAACTTGTTAAAGGAGAAGCACAGTGGTGGATTAGCAGGATATTTTGGCCATGACAAGACGTTTGCAAAGTTGAGGGAGTCATACTTTTGGCCAGGGATGCGAGCAGATGTCAAGAGATTTGTAGACAGATGTAGAATTTTCCAACATTCGAAGGGGAGGAAGCAGAATGCAGGTTTTTATCAGCCATTTCCCATACCAGAGAGGCCATGGGAGGCGATTAGCATGGATTTTGTATTGGGATTTCTAAGGATGAAAAAAGGATTTGATTCAGTCTTTGTGGTAGAGGATAGGTTTTCCAAGATGGCACACTTCATTCCATGCCAGAAAACCAGCGATGCGACTCACATCACAAACCTGTTTTCAAGGAGGTCGTTTGACTTCATGGTTTGCTGAGAAGCATAGTTTCAGACAGAGACACTAAATTCATAGGGCATTTTTGGAGGACCTTATGGAAGAAGCTGGGAACTAACTTGGCATTTAGTTCTGCTTATCATCCTCATATGGATGGACAAAAAGAAGTGGTTAACAGAAGTCTGGGAGACTTGCTGAGAAGCTTGGTGACAGAGCACCACAACCAATGGGACAACATATTACCACAGGCAGAGTTCGCGTACAATCACTCAGTGAATCGGAGCATGGGAAAAAGTCCATTTCAGATTGTATATGGGGTGCAACCGAGAGGATTTTTTGAACTGAGGGATTCAGAACAGACTGCTACTAGCAGCGCTAGTGCAGAAGAGTTCCCATAGGCGATGAAGGAACTTCACAGCTAGGTGAAGCAGCGATTGCAGAGTTCAAGCCAGGAGTATAAGCGCAGAGCAGATCAGCACAGAAGACAACTTCAGTTTGAAATTGGTGATCTATTTCTGGCACACTTGAGGAAAGAAAGGTTCCCGAGGGGAACATACAATAAATTAAAAATGAAGAAAATCGGACCCTGTAAGGTCTTGAGAAGATTCAGAGAAAATGCTTACAAGATAGAGTTACCGGATGGGATCGGAATATCTCCGATATTCAATGTCGCTGATTTATACCCGTATAGAGCTGGAAAAGCAGAGACTGGAATTGAGCAACCAGTGATCCAGTGGATGAAACAATTGCCAGTTGCAGAGAAGCCGTAGATGGAATACATACTAGACAAGAGAGTGGGTAAAAAGACCAGGAGAAAAGAATACTTCGAGTATCTGGTCAAGTGGAAGAATCATCCAGTTGAAGATGCCATCTGGGAGAATGAAGCGGAGATACAGAAGCATGGAATGACCATGTAGGAGCTCATGGACAGGATCCCATGAAAGTTTTCAAGATGAGGAGTATGATGCAGGAGCATCACCGACTCATCAAGCGAGCCAACGCGGAAGCGGAGGACAACTGGACAAGCCAACACAAATTTTGAAAAGAATGCTTGGGAATTGTGCGCGATCTTAAATGAAGTCATTTAAGAAGAGGCACCTTTGTATATTGTAATGGACCTTGAGCGGATAGCTCTCGTCCTTAAGTAGCTAGATGAAATTTAATATAGTTAATGCTAGTAGATAGGATTTTAATTCATAGATTAGACTGGTTTAGGAAGAAGGAGGGAGAACGGATATAGACACCCTCATTGTCCATTTTAACATTATTCGGAATTTAGGAATAGATAGAGAATTCATAAGCCTGAGTAGGGAAGAGATGCAGAGAGCTGTGTAAAACACCCATGTACAGATCTTGAATTAATAGAAGAGTTCTAATTCAAATTCATGGTTTGTGTTGTTCTCTGTGTATTTGATGTTGATATGCTCATGGATGTTTGCTTCCTGTTATACAATTGATTTTATATGCTATGTATGTGATTTCATGTATGAAGTAAAGTATGAAAGGGGGATGGAATGAGTTTCAATTGTTTCTCTATTTGAGCCAGAGAATTCCTGCAAGGAGTGCAGTCGAATTGTCCGCAAGGAGTGCGTTGACAGAGGGATTCAAATAGAGATAGATTTTGTTCTCATTTCCTCGAAGCTGCAGTTGGGCACAGAGCCATGCAAGGAGTGCGCAGGCTAGGAAAGAGTCTCAGGGTTGCGAACCTGAGTGAGTCTTGGAAGGACTGTTGCTGCAGGTGTGCGCAGAGTCGAGAGACTTCATCACTTAGACGGAGTTGAAGGGTTTCCGCAAGGAGTGCGTGCAAGGAGTCTCTTCTAAGGCTCAGAGTCATAGCAAGCTCAGGAAGGATAGGCCTTTGAGTTGTTGAAAACCAACGTAGACAAGTGGTGACTTAAAGTTGCAAGGCATCGCAGGGTTGCGAGCAGGTGAACAAGTCTCGTGGGGAGACACTTAGTCATTTTGCAAACTTCCATTAGGAAGAACGGATAGACAAAATCCGTCGAGGAGATTTCGCGAATCACCGTGAGCCGTTGGATCTCGCAGAGGTGCAGGGAGGTTACAACGTAACTGTGGAAGAGGTTCGAAGCTCAGGAGGGGCAGAGCCGTTGATCCGAGCCACAGAGGTCGTCGGATTTACACGTGAAATTGTGTATCGGGGTTTCGTGAGTCGAAGCTCCAAAATATTGCATCAGAAATCGCGATATTGCGATACGCGATATCCCGACAAGTCGAAGGATAGTGTGTGGGGCCACAGAAATTTAGTGGAGGACATGTGGCATACCGTTGCGGGGTTCAGCGAAGGTAAAGTCCCGAAACCTTTGACATCAGGATTCACGATCCCGCGAAGTCCGAAATCCCGATAAGGTGACGGGACCGTTGAATAGTCAACCCGCGTGTGCATCAGAGTATCAGCACATCGGGGTTCGGAGTTTGGAAATTCCGATTGTTGACATCACGAGTGGTGAAATCACGATAGGAGGAACCCCGATAGAAAGGGAAAAGGTCAACGTTGACTCACGTCGAATTTCGGGGAATCGTGAGGCACAAAGCACGCGACCACAGGATACGCGAAATCGCGAATTTCGATTTCCCGACCATTAAGGGAGATCTTTTGAAGAGTTTCTATGGGTAAGGAAAATTCCCGATAGGGAATTAGAAGAAAATTTGAGTTCTTCGTGCCATGAGAAGAAGAAGATCCCGAAGAGCGGGCATGCCTGCGGGTGCGACTGCGTCAGAGTGGTATCAGAGCTCATAAAGATTCTTTTGTTTCTGTAGCAGAGAAGAAGAGAATTCGCCATGCCGCCTAGGAGAGAAAGACAATCACCTGATCCAGAGGATAGGGAGGTGCGAAGAAGAGGCAGGCAGGTAGCAAATCCAAAAATGGAGAGACAAATGCATGATCTACGAGCGAGACTCGAAGACATGGAGACAACTCAAAGACGCACAACTAGTGCAGCGGATCTTAGTGATTCTAATAGTGAAGTAGAGGCTAAACGTGAAGAAGAAGTTGCAGCTGAAGATGCATCAAACGAACGTCTAATCAAAGCTATTTCTAGGATGGGTGCAAAAGAAAAGATGGACATTCCAGTTTACGAGGGAAACTTGGACGCAGAAGAGCTTCTAGACTGGATTAGTGCTCTGGACACCTACTTCGACTACGAAGATGTCGAAGAAGATAAGAAAGTCAAGAATGTTGTTATGCGCTTGAAAGGACATGCAACATTATGGTGAGATGAGCTACAAGATGATAAACACTGCAAGGGCAAGCAAAAGATCAAGAGCTGGGGCAGGATGATTGCGAAGATGAAGGCAAAGTTCATCCCAAGAGATTATCAAATTACTCTGTTCAGGAGGATGCAGAACCTGAGACAGAAGATGATGACGGTGAAAGAATACACGGAGGAATTATATCGACTGAACATCAGGGCAGGTCATCAGGAGAGCGATGATGAGAAGGTTGCCAGGTATATGAATGGCCTGAGATATGATATCTAGGACGAGATGAGCATGGTTACCCTCTGAACCGTGGAGGATGCTTATCAAATGGCTTTGAAAGCTGAAGAGAAGCTGAGCCATAATAAAGGTCAGCGAGGGTGAGGCAGAAGTCATCCCAGAGGCAAAGCAGTTTCCCAGGACAAGTACCAGAAGCCCAAGGAGGAATGGAAAAAGCCTCAGACTTGTACTGAGAGAGGTGCAAGTTCACAGCGAAGCCAACATATTGAACAGAGAGGGCAGTATATAGAGCAGAGTGGAGGTTACGCTGGTAATAACATGTTTCCTCGTACCATAGGTAGAGGAAGAGGAAGAGGTGGAGTAATCACATGCTTCACATGCGGAAAGAATGGGCACAAGTCTTATGAGTGTCCAGAGAAAAAGAAGGATATTGGAGAAGCTCACATCACTGAAGCGCAGAGGCAGAAGACGCAAAAGGCAAAAGGTCATTGATGATGCGTAAAGTCATTTTGACACCCGAGAAGGAGGTGGAAAGCTGATTCCAGAGGACCAGACTCTTTAGGAATGCTTGCAAGACCAAGGATAGGGTATGCAAGGTTATCGTGGACAGCGGTAGCACAAATAATCTCATTTCAACCGAGATGGTGGAAAAACTGGAGCTGGAGACAACTGATCATCCAAGCCCATACAGAGTTTCATGGCTACAGAAGGGACACCAGGTAACTGTTACTAAACAATGCTTGGTTGAATTCAATATAGGAGGATATAATGATAAGATCTTATGTGATTTTATTCCTATGGATGTATGTCATCTATTGCTGGGTAGACCATGGCAATATGACAGAAATGTGGTTCATGACAGGAGAATGAACACATATACTTTAGAGAAGAATGGGAGGAAACACATGTTGCTGCCAATAAAGGATAAGGAGGTGAAGCCGGAAGTAAGCAACACAGTACTTCTCATGAGTGGAAAGGATATTCTTACAGAGGTGAAGAAGAAAGAAGATCCACAATTCTTTGTGGTCAAGAAACCAAGAATTGTTCTGACTAGCACGAGAGTGGATGATTTACCAGATGAAATTTAGGAACTGCTGGAAGAGTTCGCTGACATCGTGGTGGACGAATTACCTCATTCGTTACCACCGATGAGGAGTGTGAGTCATCATATAGACCTTATACCAGGAGCCAGTTTTCCAAACAAATCTGCGTACATATTAACGCGAAAAGAGAATGAGGAGGTTAAGAAACAGGTCCAGGAGTTGTTGGACAAAGGGTTAGTCAGGGAAATCTTGAGTCCATGTGTTGTTCCAACAGTACTCAGTCCGAAGAAAGACGGAGGCTGGAGGATGTGTACCGGCTCAAGAGCGATCAACAAGATAATCATCAGGTACAAATTCCCATTGCCAAGAATGGATGATCTAATGGATTGCCTGAGTGGGGCAAAGTATTTTTCAAAGATTGATTTGAAGAGCGGATATCACCAGATTCGCATGAGAGAAGGCGATGAGTGGAAGACGACCTTCAAAACCAACGAAGGGTTGTATGAATGGCTAGTCATGCCATTTGGATTGACGAATGCACCAAGTACCTTTATGAGGTTAATGAATGAAGTCTTGAGGGAGTTCATAAGGAAGTTCATCATTGTGTATTTGGATGACATACTGATTTTCAGTAAGATAGAGGCTGAACATTTGAAGCATTTGGCTAGTGTGATGAAGAAGCTACAGCAGGAGAAGCTGTGATTAACATGAAGAAGTCTGCATTTATGAAGACAGAGCTCATTTATCCGGGTTTTGTTATTTCGTAAAATGAGCTGAGGATGGATCCAGATAAGGTGGAGGTAATTAAAAATTGGCCATCACTGAGGAATGTATTCGAGGTGAGAAGTTTTCATGGATTGGCTAGTTTCTACCGGAAGTTCATCAAGAATTTCAGTGGGATTAGCGCAGCGATGATGGATACAATCAAGAAAAGACATAAATATTTTCATTGGACTGAAGAAGCAGAGAAAAGCTTCAATCTATTGAAGCGGAAGATCACGGAACAACCAATTCTGGTGTTGTTGGATTTTCAAAAGACATTTCAAGTGAAATGTGATGCAAGTGGGTTTGCCATAGGAGCAGTATTAAGTCAAGAAGATAGGGCAATCACGTACTTCAGCGAGAAGCTGAATGAGGCAAAGATGAAATAATCCACATACGACAAGGAATTCTATGCTATCATCCAGACACTGAAGAAGTGGAGGCATTACTTGATCCCAAAAGAATTTGTTTTGTATAGTGATAACCATGCATTACAGTTTGTGACTCAACAGGAGAAGTTGAATCAGAGACATGTAAAATGGGTAGAGTATATGCATAATTTCACTTTTGTGATTAATCATATTTCGGGTACTGCTAACAAAGTGGATGATGCTTTGAGCATGAAGTGTTTGCTGTTGCAGGAGTTCCAAGTCAGGACCTTAGGTTTTGATGATCTCAGGGACATGTAGGTAGGTGATGCAGATTTTGCAGAAGCGTATGAAGCAGCTGAGAACCCAGTTCTCAGAGATAGAAGCCAATGGATGGACTACATGATCCAAGAAGGATTTCTATTACGAGGCAATCAGTTGTGTATTCCAAATTGCTCCATGAGGGAGAACTTGTTAAAGGAGAAGCATAGTGGTGGATTAGCAGGACATTTTGGCCATGACAAGACGTTTGCAAAGTTGAACGAGTCATACTTTTGGCCAGGGATGTGAGCAGATGTCAAGATATTTGTAGACAGATGTAGAATTTACCAGCGTTCGAAGGGGAGGAAGCAGAATGTAGGTTTTTATTAGCCATTGCCCATACCAGAGAGGCCATGGGAGGCGATTAGCATGGATTTTGTATTGGGATTGCCAAGGATGCAAAAAGGATTTGATTCAGTCTTTGTGGTAGTGGATAGGTTTTCCAAGATGGAAAACTTCATTCCATGCTAGAAAACCAGTGATGTGACTCACATCACAAACATGTTTTCAAGGAGGTCGTTCGACTTCATGGTTTGCCGAGAAGCATAGTTTCGGACAGAGACACTAAATTCATAGGGAATTTTTGGAGGACCTTATGGAAGAAGATGGGAACTAACTTGGCATTTAGTTCTGCTTATCATCCTCAGACGGATGGACAAACATAAGTGGTCAACATAAGTCTGGGAGACTTTCTAAGAAGCTTGGTGAAAGAGAACCACATCCAGTGGGACAACATATTACCACAGGCAGAGTTCGCGTACAATGACTCAGTGAATTGGAGCATGGGAAAAAGTCTGTTTCAGATTGTATATGGGGTGTAGCTGAGAGGAGTTTCTGAACTGAGGGATTCAGAACAAACTTCTACTAGCAGCGCTAGTGCAGAAGAGTTCACAAAGGCGATGAAGGAACTTCACAGCCAGGTGAAGCAGCGATTGTAGATTTCAAGCCAGGAGTACAAGCGCAGAGAAGATCAACACAGAAGACAACTTCAGTTTGAAATTGGTGATCTAGTTCTGGCACACTTGAGGAAAGAAAGGTTCCCGAGGGGAACACACAATAAATTAAAAATGAAGAAAATCGGACCCTGTAAGGTCTTGAGAAGATTCAGAGAAAATTCTTATGAGATAGAGTTACCGGACGGTATCGGAATATCTCTGATATTCAATGTCACTGATTTATACCTGTATAGAGCTGGAAAAGTAGAGACTGGAACTGAGCGGCCAGTGATCCAGTGGATGAAACAATTGCCAGTTGCAGAGAAGACGCGGATAGAATACATAATGGACAAGAGAGTGGGTAAAAAGATCAGGAGAAAAGAATACTTCGAGTATCTGGTCAAGTGGAAGAATAATCCAGTTGAAGATGCCAGCTGGGAGAATGAAGCGGAGATACAGAAGCATGGACATACTGTGGAGGATATCATGGAAAGGAGCCCATGAAAATTTTCAAGCCGAGGAGTATGATGCAGGAGCATCACCAACTCATCAAACGAGCCAGCGTGGAAGCGGAGGATAGCTGGACAAGCCAACACAAATTTTGAAAAGAATTCTTGGGAATTGTGCGCAATCTTAAATGAAGTCATTTAAGGAGAGGCGCCTTTGTATATTGTAATGGACCTTGAGTGGATAGCTCTCGTCCTTAAGTAGCTAGACGACATTTAATATAGTTAATGCTGGTAGATAGGATTTTAATTCGTAGATTAGACTGTTTTAGGAAGAAGGAGGGAGAACGGATATAGACACCCTCATTGTGCATTTTAACATTATTCAGAATTCAGGAATAGATAGAGAATTCAGAAGCCTGAGCAGGGAAGAGATGCAGAGAGCTGTGTAAAACACCCATGTACAGATCTTGAATTAATAGAAGAGTTCTAATTGAAATTCATGGTTTGTGTTGTTTTCTGTGTATTTGATGTTGATATGCTCATGGATGTTTTCTTCCTGTTATACAATTGCTTTTATATGTTGTGTATGTGATTTCATGTATGAAGTGAAGTCTGAAAGGGGGATGGAATGAGTTTCAATTGTTTCTCTATTTGAGCTAGATAATTCCTGCAAGGAGTGCAGTCGAATTGTCCGCAAGGAGTGCGTTGACAGAGGGATTCAAATAGAGATAGCTTTGGTTCTCATTTCCTCGAAGGTGCAGTTGGGCACAGAGCCATGCAAGGAGTGCACAGGCTAGGAAAGAGTCTCAGGTTTTCGAACTTGAGTGAGTCTTGGAAGGACTGCTGCTGCAGGTGTGCGCAGAGTTGAGAGACTTCATCACTTAGACGGAGTTGAAGGGTTTCCGTAAGGAGTGCATGCAAGGAGTCTCTTCTAAGGCTCAGAGTCATAGTAAGCTCAGGAAGGATAGGCCTTTGAGTTGTTGAAAACCAGTCCAGATAAGTGGCGACTTGAAGTTGTAAGGCGTCGCAGGGTTTCGAGCAGGTGAACGAGTCTCGTGGGGAGACACTTAGTCATTTCACAAACTTCCATCAGGAAGAACGGATGGATGAAATCCTTCGAGGAGATTTCGTGAATCACCGTGAGCCGTTGGATCCTGAGGATGTGCAGGGAGGTTACAGCGTAAATGTGGAAGAGGTTTGAAGCTCAGGAGGGGCAGAGCCATTGATCCGAGCCACAGAGGTCGTCGGATTTACACGTGAAATTGTGTATCAGGGTTTCGTGAGTCGAAGTTCCAAAATATTGCATCAGAAATCACGATATTGCGATACGCGATATCCCGAAAAGTCGAAGGATAGTGTGTGGGGCCACAGAAAGTTAGTGGAGGACAGGTGGCACACCGTATCGGGGTTCGGGGAAGGTAAAGTCTGAAAACCTTTGACATCAGGATTCGCGATCCCCCGAATTCCGAAATCCCGATATGGTGAGGGGACCGTTGAATAGTCAACCCGCGTGTGCATCGGAGTATCGGCACATTGGGGTTCAGAGTTTGGAAATTCCGATTGTTGACATCACGAGTGGAGAAATAAAGATAGGAGGAACCCAGATAGCAAGGGAAAAGGTCAACGTTGACTCATGTCGGATTTCGAGGAATCGTGAGGCACAAAGCATGCGACCACAGGATTCGCGAAATCGCGAATTCCGATTTCCCGACCGTTAAGGGAGATCTTTTGAAGAGTTGTTGTGGGTAAGGAAAATTCATGATAGGGAATTAGAAGAACATTTGAGTTCTTTGGGCCATGAGAAGAAGAAGATCCTGAAGAGCGGGAGTGCCTGCGGGTGCGGGTGCGTCAGAGTGGTATCAGAGCTCAGAAATATTCTTTACTTTCTGTAGCAGAGAAGAAGATAATTCACCATGCTGCCTAGGAGAGAAAAAAAATCACCTGATCCAGAGGATAGGGAGGTGCGAAGAAGCGTTAGGTGGGTAGAAAATCCAGAAATGGAGAGACAAATGTGTGATCTACGAGCGAGACTCGAAGACATGGAGACAACTCAAAGACGCACAGCTAGTGCAGGGGATCTTAGTGATTCCGATAGTGAAGTAGAGGTTGAACGTGAAGAAGAAGTTGCAGCTGAAGATAAATCAAATGAACGTCTAATAAAAGATATTTCCAGGATGGGTGCAAAAGCAAAGATGGACATTCCAGTTTACGAGGGAAACTTGGATGTAGAAGAGCTTCTAGACTGGATTAGAGCTCTAGACACCTACTTCGACTATAAAGATGTCGAAGAAGATAAGAAAGTCAAGCATGTTGTTACGTGCTTGAAAGGACATGCAACATTATGGTGGGATGAGCTACAATCTGATAGACGTTGCAAGGGCAAGCAAAAGATCAAGAGCTGGGACAGGATGATCGCGAAGATGAAGGCAAAGGTCATCCCAACAGATTATCAAATTACTTTGTTCAGGAGGATGCAGAACCTAAGACAGAAGTTGATGATGGTGAAAGAATACACGGAGGAATTCTATCAACTGAAAATCAGGGCAGGTCATCGGGAGAGCGATGATGAGATGGTTTCCAGGTATATCAATGGCCTGAGATATGATATCCAGGATGAGATGAGCATGGTTACCCTCCGAACTGTGGAGGATGCTTATCAAATGGCTTTGAAAGCTGAAGAGAAGCTGAGCCGTAAGCAAGGTCAGCGAGGGCGAGGCAGAAGTCAGCCCAGAGGCAAAGCAGTTGCCCAGGACAAGTACCAGACGCCCAAGGAGGAATGGAAAAGGCCTCAGAATTGTACTGAGAGAGGTGTAAGTTCAGAACGAAGCCAACATGTTGAACAGAGAGGGAAGCATACAGAGCAGAGTGGAGGATACGTTGGTAATAACATGTTTCCTCATACCAGAGGTAGAGGAAGAGGAAGAGGTGGATTAATCACATGCTTCACATGCGGAAAGAATGGGCACAAGTCTTATGAGTGTCCAGAGAAAAAGAAGGACATTGGAGAAGCTCACATCACAGAAGCGCAGAGGCGAGATGTTGAGGCAGAAGACGTAGAAGGTGGAAGGTCATTGATGATGCGTAAAGTCCTTTTGACACCTGAGAAGGAGGTGGAAAGCTCAGTCCAGAGGACCAAACTCTTTAGGATTGCTTGCAAGACCAAGGATAGGGTATGCAAGGTTATCGTGGATAGCGGTATCACAAATAATCTTATTTCAACCGAGATGGTGGAAAAACTGGAGCTGGAGACAACTGATCATCCAAGCCCATACAAAATTTCATGGCTACAGAAGGGACACCAGGTAACTGTTACTAAACAATGCTTGGTTGAATTCAAGATAGGAGGATATAATGATAAGATCTTATGTGATGTTATTCCTATGGATGTATGTCATCTATTGCTGGGTTGACCATGGCAATATGACAGAAATGTGGTTCATGACGGGAGAATGAACACATATACTTTAGAGAAGAATGGGAGGACACACATGTTTCTTCCAATAAAGGATAAGGAGGTGAAGCCGGAAGTAAGAAACACAATACTTCTCATGAGTGGAAAGGATCTTCTTACACAGGTGAAGAAGAAAGAAGATCCACAATTCTTTGTGGTCAGGAAACCAAGAATTGTTCTGACTAGCATGAGAGTGGATGATTTACCAGATGAAATTTAGGAACTGGTGGAAGAGTTCGCTAAAATCGTGGTGGACGAATTACCTCATTCGTTACCACCGATGAGGAGTGTGAGTCATCATATAGACCTCATACCAGGATCCAGTTCGCCAAACAAATCCGCGTACAGATTAACGCCGCAAGAGAATGAGGAGGTTAAGAAACAGGTCCAGGAGTTGTTGGACAAAGGGTTAGTCAGGGAAAGCTTGAGTCCATGTGTTGTTCCAATAGTACTCAGTCCGAAGAAAGACGGAGGCTGGAGGATGTGTACCGACTCAAGAGCGATCAACAAGATAACCATCAGGTACAGGTTCCCATTGCCAAGAATGGATGATCTGATTGATTGCCTGAGTGGGGCAAAGTATTTTTCAAAGATTGATTTGAAGAGTGGATATCACCAGATTCGCATGAGAGAAGGTGATGAGTGGAAGACGACCTTCAAAACCAACGAAGGGTTGTATGAATGGCTAGTCATGCCGTTTGGCTTGACGAATGCGCCAAGTACCTTTATGAGGTTAATGAATGAAGTCCTGAGGGAGTTCATCGCGAAGTTCATCATTGTGTATTTGGATGAAATACTGATTTTCAGTAAGACAAAGGATGAACATTTGAAGCATTTGGCTAGTGTGATGAAGAAGCTACAACAGGAGAGCTATTGATTAACATGAAGAAGTCTTCATTTATGAAGACAGAGCTCATTTATATGGGTTTTTTTATTTCAGAAAATGAGCTGAGGATGGATCCAGATAAGGTGGAGGTAATTAAAAATTGGCCATCATCGAGGAATGTATTCGAGATGAGAAGTTTTCACGGATTGGCTAGTTTCTACCGGAAGTTCATCAGGAATTTCAGTGGGATTAGCGCAACGATGATGGATACAGTCAAGAAAAGACATAAATCTTTTCATTGGACTGAAGAAGCGGAGAAAAGATTCAATCTATTGAAGTGGAAGATCACGGAACAACCAATTCTGGTGTTGTCGGATTTTCAAAATACATTTCAAGTGAAATGTGACGCAAGTGGGTTTGCCATAGGAGCAGTCTTAAGTCAAGAAGATAGGCCAATCACATACTTCAACGAGAAGCTGAATGAGGCAAAGATGAAATACTCCACATATGACAAGGAATTCTATGCTATCATCCAGACACTGAAGAAGTGGAGGCATTACTTGATCCTGAAAGAATTTGTTTTGTATGGTGATAACCATGCATTACAGTTTGTGACTCAATAGAAGAAGTTGAATCAGAGACATGTAAAATGGGTAGAGTATATGCATAATTTCACTTTTGTGATTAAGCATATTTTTGGTACTGCTAACAAAGTGGCTGATGCTTTGAGCAGGAAGTGTTTGTTGTTGCAGGAGTTTTGAGTCAAGACCTTAGGTTTTGATGATCTCAGGGACATGTACGCAGGTGATGCAGATTTTGCAGAAGCGTATGAAGCAGCTGAGAACCCAGTTCTCAGAGATAGAAGCCAATGGATGGAATACAAATCCAGGAAGGATTGCTATTCCGAGGCAATCAGTTGTGTATTCCAAATTGCTCCATGAGGGAGAACTTGTTAAAGGAGAAGCACAGTGGTGAATTAGCAGGACATTTTGGCCATGACAAGACGTTTGCAAAGTTGAGCGAGTCATACTTTTGGCTAGGGATGCAAGCAAATGTCAAGATATTTGTAGACAGATGTAGAATTTGCGAGCATTCGAAGGGGAGGAAGCAAAATGCAGGTTTTTATCAGCCATTGCCCATACCAGAGAGGCCATGGGAGGCGATTAGCATGGATTTTGTATTGGGATTGCCAAGGATGAAAAAAGGATTTGATTCAGTCTTTGTGGTAGTGGATAGTTTTTCCAAGATGGCACACTTCATTCCATGCCAGAAAACCAACGATGCGACTCACATTGCAAACCTGTTTTCAAGGAGGTCGTTCGACGTCATGGTTTTCCGAGAAGCATAGTGTCGGATAGAGACACTAAATTCATAGGGCATTTTTGGAGGACCTTATGGAAGAAGCTGGGAACTAACTTGGCATTTAGTTCTACTTATCATCCTCAGATGGATGGACAAACAAAAGTGGTCAACAAAAGTCTGGGAGACTTGCTGAGAAGCTTGGTGACAGAGCACCACATCTAGTGGGACAACATATTACCACAGGCAGAGTTCGCGTACAATGACTCAGTGAATCGGAGCATGGGAAAAATTCCGTTTCAGATTGTATATGGGGTGCAGCCGAGAGGAGTTTCTGAATTGAGGGATTCAAAACAGACTACTACTAGCAGCGCTAGTGCAGAAGATTTTGCAGAGGCGATGAAGGAACTTCACAGCCAGGTGAAGGAACAATTGAAGAGTTCAAGCCAGGAGTACAAGCGCAGAGCCGATCAGCACAGAAGACAACTTCAGTTTGAAATTGGTGATCTAGTTCTGGCACACTTGAGGAAAGAAAGGTTCCCGAGGGGAACATACAATAAATTAAAAATAAAGAAAATTGGACCCTGTAAGGTCTTGAGAAGATTTGGAGAAAATGCTTACGAGATAGAGTTACCGGATGGGATCGGAATATCTTCAATATTCAATGTCGCTGATTTATACCTGTATAGAGCTGGAAAAGTAGAGACTGGAAATGAGAAGCCAGTGATCCAGTGGATGAAACAATTGCCAGTTGCAGAGAAGCCACAAATGGAATACATACTGGACAAGAGAGTGGGTAAAAAGACCAGGAGAAAAGAATACTTCGAGTATCTGGGCAAGTGGAAGAATCATCCAGTTGAAGATGCCAGCTGGGAGAATGTAGCGGAGATACAGAATCATGGATAGACCGTGCAGGAGCTCATGGACAGGATCCCATGAAAGTCTTCAAGACGAGGAGTATGATGCAGGAGCATCATCGACTCATCAAGCGAGCCAGCGCGGAAGCGGAGGACAGCTGGACAAGCCATCACAAATTTTGAAAAGAATGCTTGGGAATTGTGCGCGATCTTAAATGAAGTCATTTAGGAAGAGGCACCTTTGTATATTGTAATGGACCTTGAGTGGATAGCTCTCATCCCTAAGTAGCTAGACGACATTTAATATAGTTAATGCTGGTAGATAGGATTTTAATTCATAGATTAGACTGTTTTAGGAAGAAGGAGGGAGAACGGATATAGACACCCTCATTGTGCATTTTAACATTATTCAGAATTCAGGAATAGATAGAGAATTCAGAAGCCTGAGTAGGGAAGAGATGCAGAGAGCTGTGTAAAACACCCATGTACAGATCTTGAATTAATAGAAGAGTTCTAATTCAAATTCATGGTTTGTGTTGTTCTCTGTGTATTTGATGTTGATATGCTCATGGATGTTTGCTTCCTGTTATACAATTTCTTTTATATGCTGTGTATGTGATTTCATGTATGAAGTGAAGTATGAAAGGGGGATGGAATGAGTTTCAATTGTTTCTCTATTTGAGCCAGAGAATTCCTGCAAGGAGTGCAGTCGAATTGTCCGCAAGGAGTGCGTTGACAGAGGGATTAAAATAGAGATTTATTTTGTTCTCATTTCCTCGAAGGTGCAGTTGGGCACAGAGCCATGAAAGGAGTGCGCAGGCCAGGAAAGAGTCTCAGGGTTGCAAACCTGAGTGAGTCTTGGAAGGACTACTGCTGCAGGTGTGCGCAGAGTCGAGAGACTTCATCACTTAGATGGAGTTGAAGGGTTGCCACAAGGAGTGCGTGCAAGGAGTCTCTTCTAAGGCTCAGAGTCATAGCAATCTCAGGAAGGATAGGCCTCTGAGTTGTTGAAAACCAGCGTATACAAGTGGCGACTTGAAGTTGTAAGGCGTCGCAGGGTTGTGAGCAGGTGAACGAGTCTCATGGGGAGACACTTAGTCTTTTCGCAAACTTCCATCAAGAAGAACGGATAGACAAAATCCTCCGAGGAGATTTCGCGAATCACCGTGATCCATTGGATCTCGCGGAGGTGCAGGGAGGTTACAACGTAAGTGTGGAAGAGGTTTGAAGCTCAGGATGGGCAGAGCTGTTGATTCGAGCCACAGATGTCGTCGGATTTACACGTGAAATTGTGTATCGGGGTTTCGTGAGTCGAAGCTCCAAAATATTGCATCAGAAATCGCGATATTGCGATACGCGATATCCCGACAAGTCGAAGGATAGTGTGTGGGGCCACAGAAAGTTAGTGGAGGACAGGTGGCACATCGTATCGCGGTTCGGGGAAGGCAAAGTCCTGAAACCTTTGACATCAGGATTCGCGATCCCGCGAAGTCCGAAATCCCGATAAGGTGAGGGGACCGTTGAATAGTCAACCCGCGTGTGCATCGGAGTATCGGCACATTGGGGTTTGGAGTTTGGAAATTCCGATTGTTGACATCGCGAGTGGTGAAATCACGATAGGAGGAACCCCGATAGCAAGGGAAAAGGTCAACGTTGACTCACGTCAGATTTCGGGGAATCGTGAGGCACAAAGCACGCGACCACAGGATTCGCGAAATCACGAATTATGATTTCCCGACCATTAAGGGAGATTTTTTGAAGAGTTTCTATGGGTAAGGAAAATTCCCGTTAGGAAATTAGAAGAACATTTGAGTTCTTCGGGCTGTGAGAAGAAGAAGATCCTGAAGAGAGGGCGTGCCTATGGGTGCGGCTGCATTAGAAAAGTAGAGAGTTGCAAGGAAGGAGAGAAGTAAGATAGTGCATAGAAGTAATATAGGGGTTTTTATAGTGTAAGAACATGAATCAATGTTGTAAGGGAATCCTCCACTATATAGTGCTATATATCTTGTAGCACATGTGGAGGCCTGCATGCCCTAAGCATCAATGCAAGGAAGAGACACAAAGGTGCCCCATGGATTAGTATGATATCAAGAAAGTATAAGAAAACAAGGAAAGAAAAATCAATAGGCACGAGATGTCTGACAAACACGAATGTCAGGATAATGGAATAAGCTAACTTGGCTACTACATCGTGCAAAAAAAAAAAACTATAAAATGTAAATGAATATATAATGGGAAATAAATATAATTTTAATGTAATCAATACGATAACTGAACTATCCTATTATAGATCAACAAGTTCCAATTATTGTGTAGGTGGAACAATAATTAGAATATATAATAGATCATGAGTGAATCTAATGGTAATAACAACATCTCAACTATAAAATCACTAGTAAGAGTATGAGTAATAAAGAAACACCTATATTGACCTATAGGTGGGATTTGGAAGTGTAGACACATTTTGGGAAGAGCTAAACACCTACATCATAAAGGTTAGTGGCTTTCCCCAAGCAAGGAAGGGGTGGAGACACACATTTTCAAGGAAATGCCAAAGGATGGGTGATAAGGAAAGAAAAGAGAGACAATGATAATGCTAGGGAAATTCTAACAAAGCTAATGAAGGAAATAACACTAACATGGTGTTAGAAAATGCGTGAGGTGAATTGAGCATGCTAAGAGCCACTATGTGTGTGTGTGTGTGTGTGTGTGTGTGTGTGTGTGTGTGAGAGAGAGAGAGAGAGAGAGAGAGAGAGAGGCACCATACACTCATCAAGGACATAATGCGAGTCCCATGCAACATATGGTAAACCAAATAAATTGAGAATAAAGGTGGCATACAGAAATTCAAAGTCATTATGAGCATGGAGGTAAAATGCAATAACCCAAAGTTAGTAACAACATAGGACACAACATACATCAATGGGTAATTGATGCAATCACATAAGCGACATAAAACAACTTGGGTTTGACATGAGCATAGAGGGGACCGATGCTAATGGTACATCAATATAGGTAACATATGCAAAGGAGGAGATGGCACCACCATTAAAGGAGATAAATACAAAAAAGGATAGTTGATTCTAACAATGTAGGGGTTATCTTGAATAAGGTCATACCCAAGATAATGATCT
>WSFP011423333.1:0-22642 GCA_009831015.1 Picea engelmannii | reverse complement strand
CAATATTGGTGAATTTTCCAACAATTGGTACCAAAGATCATTGGACATATATAATTGGAAGGTCTAGAAGACTATACTTGACATGAAAAAAGAAGATACATGACAGTGGATGAAAACATGAGTTCAGAAGGAACTGCAAAAAGGAAAATGGACTTGTTGTAAAGCATATGACTCAGAAGTAAATCATATTTTTAGGTGAAACCAACTATTCATAGGAAGGTGAGTAGTGAAAGGCACAACAAGATAGAGAGAAACCATAAGGAAGAGTTATATAGTCAAGAGAAGAATGTTGGATGATTATGTCATTGATTTCAGTTCAGTGAATATGACAAACCTTGAAGACTTGAAGTAAAGTAATGAATGAATCTCAATATGAATGTTTTTTTTATGTACGTCAATGGTTTACATCATCAAGAAGCACCAATGGACAAATAATATCGTGAGAGAGGAAAGAAATGATATACAGGAAGCCCCACATTGATCTACATGACATCTTGAAAAATAAGATAGGGGGAGATAAATCATCAGAGAGAGTTACCCTTAATGTCAAAGGGGAAGAGAAAGAGAAAAATAAGAAGAGAAATATCATAAGCATGAAGACAGAGGGAGAACATGAAGACAAAGAGATATTCTTAAGAGAACACATACTATCAAGGGGAGTCACGCTTTTCTATTGGTATCGAAAGGAAAGAGAAATATTAGGAGAGAAATATTAGAAGCATGAAGATAGGGGTAGCATCCTCAAAGTGAGTTTTCCTTTTACACTGATGTCAAAGGGGGAGAGAAAGAACATAAGCATGAATGTAGGGAGAGCACTAGTCACAGGGAGAACATGAGTGTTGCCATCAATGCCAGAGGGGGATATTGTTGTAAAGTTGGTTGTCATTGATGTCAATAGGAAATTTTGTTTTCATTGATGCCAAATCTAGAATAATTCTAATAAGCCCCTAGAAGTAATGAGTGATGTCAACTCTAGAAGAAGTCTAGAAGACTCTATATGTAATGGGTGTATTTTAAGAAGTCTCCAAAGTGGTCCCCTTATGGCGTTTCTCTAAGAATGGCCCTCATGGGAATATGATTCGAAGAAGTCTACAAGAATCCCCGGAAATATGGTTAAGTGGTTAAGTGGTTAAGAAGCCCCAGAGGTGTGGTCATGAAGACCAAAGTTGTTTGTAGAAAAAGAGTGTGAAGGGCATTGTAAATGCATGCACAACCATCATAGATGGATATTTGTATTCATGCCATTTCCAATGGAAGGTAGTACATGACATGGTTCCTCACAGTTGAGTAGATATAACCTCTTGAAGATGGAAGCCCTGCAGTATGGTTAAAAAGCCCTAAACAATTGTAACAAGAAGTGACAAGTCAACCCAACATTAATTAAAATTAGTAAAGTTGTTGCAAACAAGAATTTACAAGTCGGACCCATTACAATGAATATTAAAATAAATGTTAAGAATATTGTTGGTAAAGTCGGCCCCAATGGAATAATCATTAAAAATTATTTTGAATTTTATTTGGGTCAAGTCGGCCCTAAAAAGAGGGTGCCAAATCTAGTATAAATAAGGCACCTAGGAGTTCATTTGTTACATCAACTCAAGTGATTTTTATCTAAGGTAACCAAGGAGATATGAAGTGAATTTCAGAGGGAATATGAAGTGAAGTAGGGCGGAATTCCAAGGGAGGATGAAGTCTTGTGATGATGTGTTTTAAGGTTTGTTATTTATAGGTCATCTTACCATTTTTTTATAACATTTTTTATAGAATGATTCATACATCAAAACTTAGAGGCTGTTGAGAAGACATACTAGGGTACGTGTGGTAAGACTTTCAACTTCTGGGTTGTTGTAGTTTTGGATATACACTCTGTGGAAGGTAGGGTTTTTTACTAGTCCTGAAACTAGTCTCAAACATGTGTTCTGAGAAAATCAATTATAACGTCTTCATAGAGGATCCAAATTTTGTGACACCAATTGCATTGGAAAGATTATAGTCTATAGTATTATTTTTGTGAGTTTTAGAATCATATATCAACTATTGAGCGCATGGCATGTTGTACATGTTTTCTTTCCAAAATAGTCCAAAATTCAGGAAGGTTTGCCATTTTCGCTATATCTCCTTTTCAGTGATGAATCAAGGAGAAAAACTTGGAGGAATTTCATAGAATATATCAAAGACTATTGCATACAAATTTTCATACCTTTATTCATTATAGGTACAGAGTTATACTAGTTGGAAGTTATGGTTTGTGACTAATCCAAAAACTAGTATCAAACATGTATTCGAGATAAATTTAAGAAGTGATGTTGGGGTTTATATGTGGACACACGTGGGCCCAGTTTCTATGTGGACCCAGTTTCGATGTGGAACCAGTTTCTAAGTGGACCCAATTTGATGATGCTGAAGTTGAGGAAGGTATGATGAGCATATATCTTATGCACCATGTTGTTACATGATTAAAGGTATGTATTTATATGTGTTTTTGAGGGTTACATATTGATGCTATGGTATATGCTTGAGGAATATCTTTGAGAGTCTTTAACACATGGATAGAGAAATATTTTGGTGATTTTCAACATATGATTTGAGGTATATATTTGATACATGGTTTATGGTTTATCAGGGATTCTATGGCATTTTCTTGAGGCATATCTTTGGCACATGTTTTGGTGCATATCTTGGTGATGCATGTTATGAGAGATGTTCTTAATGATCTTGGAATATGGTTTATGTGAATGGATCTAGTTTTGATGATGATGATGTATAAGCATTAGTGATATTTACAGTGACAAGTTGATTATTAGTGACAGTGACAGGTTGATAATCAGTGACAATGATAGGTTAACTATTAATGACAGTTTCAGTGATAGGTTGAGTCTCCATTTATATTTTAGGGAGGAAGGAATGGGAAAGGAAAGGGGGTTGTACCTTCCTTTTAGTTGGAGCCAGAGAATACATGGAGTTGGAGCTTTGTTGGCACCAGACCGAAGTGGAAAGAAGGATGATCGTGGGAAAGAAAGTGTGCAGAAACAAAAGTAACAACTGGAAGGTAACACAACACGTGTGCATGCAAGAAAGCATGCACAAGGAAAGCGATAGCTGGAGGAAGAACAACAAGCGTGCATGGGAGGAAGACCTAACGTCGGTAGGGTTAGGGTTTTGGTAATACATTGTAAATGGCTGAAGATCCCTATATATATAAATAAAGATACATAGGTATCATATAGAGGTTGATACACTTTTTTAATGTTCTATCGTAGCTATGTACGAGTTGATGTGTTATGTAATATGGTTATGGACCAATTTTGTAAGTTTTTGAGCTAAGAACAGAGGAAAGAAGGAAGATCTGAGGATTAGATCGCAGGCTGCGGAGCCTGGTAAGATCTAGTTCGCCTCATACAGATCTTACCCATCAAAGGGAATTGTAAGCGCGTGTTGTTGGAGATGCAAAACTACCATAATAAAAGAGCCAAGAGATAAATCTTTGTGGACGTAGCCCAGGAGGGGGTGAACCACAGTAATATTTGTGTAATGTGATGAATGCATGTATATCTTTGTTTTCTTTCAGTAGTTAATTGTTATGCTAATGAATGAGTTAATACATTGTTTTGGAATACGATTGTGTTGATTCAGGAAGTAAACTGTGAAAGATAGATGCACACCTGTGATTAATAGTAGATTGCAATCACGATTCGTAGTATATGGCTCATATTAATAAACCCCTATCTCATATTCAATCCTAGGCTGTAAACACCTGAGTCTTACAACCACCCATTTAAAGCTATCTCGGGTGAGACCACGCAGTGCACTCTGTGTACCATTTTGCCTTCTGGTTTACAAGGAGGGCCGATAGTTTTAGAGGATTTGTTGGAAACCCAAAAGACATGAACCCTGGGTCAATAAATCAGACAGTAAAAGAAAGCAGTAAAACCAACAAATGGTTTCATTGTCGTGTTAGAAGGAACAAGATAGGATTGAGTAGATGAGATAGATTGAACAAGAAAATAACGAGTGAAATAAGAAGACCAATGAGCCATTAGAAGAGAATGCTGAGACCTTGGAACCCCACGAAAGAAGAAATCAAAGACTGACTGAGAAACATAGAGCTAAAGTTTTCACAACAAGACAATAGAAACCCTAGAATCACACCTCGTAAATATCTGGATAAATATGTGTTTACTGATTTACACAAAGTCTTTTTCTGTGATTTTCCACATCTACTACAAGAGTGGATACTAAGGTTGAAGGATAACCACACAACGAACTGGATTCAACAACTAGATTGGACCCCAATATAGATTAAGCAGTTACAACAACTGAACAATAAATTCACCCGCGCAGTAGACTTTTGGCTTGACAATATTGTGGAAGGTTTCATCACCGAATTTGTAGCTGACACAACAAAGTCATACAACACAACAGAGAAAGAATTTCTACGTGGACCTCAAGGAAGGTACATTTAATCCTTGTATACTTCTATTAAGATACTTCTATATAACAAAGGTGTAATGACAATGGAATCAGATAACTAAACTTCCCTGCGTCCATGGGAGAAGGGGGGAAACACTGATAGAGAGAGGATAAATGGAAGGAGGAAAGGAGAAAGGAAAGAAGGAGGAGGAACCCTTGGACCCGATCATTATGGATGAAGACTAGCTCAAGTGGATCTTGGTGTCATCAGGAACGACGCGTAGCAGAGTACCCTACCAATATAAGGTGAATACCAAGAAGAGAGCCGTAGCCGCGAGGGAAGGCTTGGTGAGCGATGAGGAAGAGGCAGAGGATCTCTAGGCTATGGAGTAGATTGAGGAAATCCTGTGCACAACATATGAGAGGAAGACGAGAGGCCCAAGAACAGGAGGATAAGGCAACCATCCTATCCATATTAATGTTAGTGTGGAACCCATAAACCCATGTGTTACTAATACACCAAAGAGAACACCACCATTTAGACAACCGAAGTTTGGAGGAAGTCCGACAGCAAGAAGTACATCTACCCTAGGAGCAACAACTAGAGGATCCAGTTTAGGCAGTACTAGTCAAGTATCTACACCACACGAAGGAGGAAGTAGTTCAATATTCAGAATGACAGGACATGATCCCACTATCAGATTACCATAATTTTGAGGAGAAGCAACAAAATACCATGAGAATCATTTTTTCATTTGTGCAAAGATCTGGGAGGCAAAATAGATCATTGATGAAGATACCAAACTTGCGCAGCTAGCGATTACGCGAAGACACCACACACTAGAATGGTACATGAGTGTAGACACAAACAATGCCCCTGGGACGATGAGGACACTGGAAGACATTAAGAAGCTACTGATTAATGAGTTCTAGAAGCCGAGCTCAGAGGATCAGTATATGAACGAGATGATCGAGATAAGACAGAAACCAAGAGAGTCTGTATGAGAGATTGATCAGAGATTCAAGTGACTAAAGGGAAAAATAAAATACCTTATGACCGAGATGCAACATCAACACCTGTTTGTCAACTCACTACTCCCACACTTAAAATATCCCTTACGAGAACATAAATTTTAGACGTAGGCAGAGGCTCTGCAGGAAACCTTGCAACTGGAAGAGAACCAGTACCAACAAACATACCCAACTATTGAGGAATTGAAGGAGGATTTGAAGAATCTAACATTTCAGCTGAACCAAAATAATACCAAGGACAAACGAGAATCCATTTGGGGCACTGCATGCAGGACGAAAGGACACCACAAGAATGAATTCCCAACATTCACACAATATATGGCAACAAGTATGCCAAATCCACTACCACAGGGAGGATTATGGTGTGAAATATGAAAGAAACTGGGTCACGACCCTTATCACTGGACGATGATGCATAAATACTAGATAGTTCCAAAGAATTCATATTGCACCTTTTGTAAGTCAGTGGGCCACGATGACAAAGATTGTAGAACTATGGAGCTGATGCAGGAAAAAACATCAGATGCATACAGGGTACAGGCTGAGATGATGACTGGGAAAGCAACGGCACAATTCAATCAAGCCCTAGCTCCATACAACACTGCGCAACATCAGTACAATACTGTGCAACAACAGTACAATACTACACAACATAAGTACAATACTGCACAACAACCATACAATAACCTACAACTGCAGTACAACCTAACACAGCCCCAGTACAATACCACACAGTACAATCAAGTACCACAGTATAGCGCGCCGAGAGGTGACCAAGGAGAAGGATGAGCCAAAGGAGGTTTTAGATGCAGTAGAGGACCAGTCACATGTCATATTTGTCAGCAACTGAGACATTATGCATGGGAATGTCCACTTCCACCAACAACTTGTATGTATTGTTGTGCATCAGACCACGATACAGAGGAATGTCCAACACTACTAGTAAATTTTCAGGAAAAGAGGAACCAAAACAATCAGAATGTCCAGTGGATTTCAGCCGAAGCAAGGGATGATGGATGAAACATCAATATAGTCACTCGTGGAGGAACAAAAATAGAAAATGATGCAGTACGATAGGAACCAACACAAAACCAATGGGTAAAGAAGAACACTGAACCAAGAAAGCAGTTCAACGCACCAAAAGAAAAGGAGACCTTTAAGGAAGCTAGACAAGAATTTTAGAAGGAGGACACAACATCGACTTCAATTGTGCAACCATTCAAGGAAGCCCCAGAATATGAGATGTCACCATCACTAGATCATACCAACAGAATGCAACCCAAGGGACAAGTAAGTACGATCAAAGGCTTTTTGAATTCATGCTTGAAAGTATTAAGTGATCCTTCATCTGTGAAAATATTTCAAAACATACTAGAGAAATGTAGTAGCGAGATGGAAGAAAAACTAGAACCAAAAAACGTCAACCACCTACACACAAGAAGAAGAACAAGTAGGGAATTTAGACTAAATGCTAACATTGGGGATTTCAATATGGGAGACATTATACTAGACCTAGGATCCGAAGTGAATGTGCTACCCAAGAAGACCTGGTAATGTATGGGAGAGCCAACACCGAGATACTCAAATGTCCAGTTAAAACTAGCAAATCAACATAGAGTCCTACCAATAGGTAGATTGAAAGGAGTGAAAGTAGATCTTGATGGAGTATGCACTAAAGTAGATTTTGAAGTCATTGAAATAGTAGACGACACAACACCTTACCTGACACTTCTTGGTATGAATTGGGAGTTTGACAACCAGACCATAATCAATTTGAAAACCAGGAAAATGACATTTGAATTCGGAGAATACAGGATCATAGCACCACTAGATCCATCGGAAGGGGAGAGGTTTGTAGAAACCACTTGTCTGGACTTAGAGGAGATCGGCCAGTTGTATAGAACAAATGCGCATGATGAGGATTACGTAAACCCAACTACAGACAAGGTACTTAGTTGGTGGAGCATTACTTCATGAGAAACAGACTCAAACACTGGATTAGAAAACTGGCAGCAGAGACTACACGAAGTATCCACATGAAGATGTGCAAGAATAGACCGCACAGTAAGATGGGTAGGCATAGAACTCAGAGAACCACCCAGTTTCCATGGACTAAATGATTTGGAAACATTCTTGACACAATACAAAGATGAAGTATTAGAAGGCCAACGATTGTTATCACTTGAATTAGCACTTAAGGCCACACCCGCAAGATGGTGGGGTGCACATAAAGAGACCATTACAGGCTGGTATCAATGTAAGTGACTATTGCGCAAAAGGTTCGGTGTAGAACAAGAATACAACAAACAACCGAAATACTAAGGACAAGAGGCATCGGAGAAACACTTGGAAAAGTGCAAAATGCTATGGAAAATGACACCACCAGAGTAATGGCCTCATCACTTCATACATACTTTAGAGGGCATACCAGCGAACTGGTATACAGACCAGGAATTGCACAAAGGAACTAAAACATGGAGGACATTGCAACAAAACTTCACAATCAATTTCTCATTCAAGCATGAGAACCCCAACATAGACACAACCCTCAAACAAATTAGAGGAGTAATATTCATCAAAGAACTGGAAATAGAATTTATCACAGAAGAGAAACAATGGAATAAATATATAGTCAAGGAATTACTGTCATGCTACCATGTATAGGAGGAAGCACCAGATGAAGATGACCCACGCAACATTTAGATCAAAGAAGTAGAAGGCGAAAGAGATGTGGAAGGACCACCCATAGAATCGGAAGTCATTTATGCTCCAATAAAGGTAAAGAAAGTTAACATCGGTACAACTGAGCAGCCCAAAATGGCCAACATTGGAGACTACTGGGATGAGAAAACAATAGAAAGCATCACAAAATTGTTGCGCGAATATAGCGACCTTTTTCCCACAAAATTTACAGAGATGAAGGGTATAGCCAGAGAACTGGGAGAGATGAAGATACCACTCAGACCTGAAGTGAGACCTATTAGACAATGACCCTATAGACTGAACCCCATATATAAATAAAAAGTTAAAGATGAGATCGATCGAATGATCAAAGCTGGCATCATCGAACCAGTCGAGGAATCAATATGGATAAGCCCGATGGTAGTATAGGACAAGAAACAAGGAAGAGGGATCACAATATGCATCAACTTGAGGAAGTTGAACGATGCATGCCTACATGACCCATTCCCTACACCATTCATGGATGAAGTGTTAGAGAATGTGGGGGGACATGAAGCTTACTCATTCACTGAAGGATTCTCAGGCTACCATCAGATTCAGATAGCACAAGAGGACAGACATAAGACCACATTTGCGACATAATGGGGATCTTATTAGTATGCAATCATGCCGTTTGGACTGAAGAATGCACCTGCAATATTCTCCAAAGTGGTTATCGCATCATTTAAGGAATTCATCCATTAGTTCCTTGAAGTATACCTGGATGATTGGACAGTTTATAGTTTGTTTAAAAACCATGTGGAAGTGCTACAACTGATTTTAGAGAGATGTAGACAATGCTAGATATCACTGAACATCAAGAAATGCATATTTGGAACACTATTTGGGATACTATTGGGCCATATAGTATGCAAACAAGGCTTGTTAGTGGAACCGGCCAAGATCGTCATCATTGTTAACTTACCAGCACCAAAAACAGTCCGCAGCTAAGAGCAACCTTAGGGCACACAAGATACTACATGAAGTTCATCAAAGGGTATGCGCAGATCACAGCCCCAATGGAAAAAATGTTAAGGAAGGATACAAAGTATCAATGGAACGACGAGTGTCAACACAGTCTAGATACTCTGAAGGAAAAGATGGTTACCACACCAATATTAGTATTTCCAGACGAGGAAAAGACATTCCATGTGCATGTAGATGCATCAACGATAGCACTGGGAGCTATCTTAGCGCCGTCAGGATCAAGAGACTTGGATCATCCGATAGCATTCGCAAGAAGAAAGTTATCAGACTCAGAACATAATTATAACATGACAGAAAGAGAAGGCCTAGCCATGGTCTATGCACTACAAAAGTTCATACATTACCTATTGGGAAATCACTTTAAGATGTTTAAAGATCACTGAACCTTGAAATACCTAGTCAACAAGTTAGTGTTGGGGGGGGGAATCTGTCGATGGTTACTGTTATTTCAAGAATTTCATTTTGAAGTAATAGTTAAACCAGGAAAACTGAATATAGGCCCTGACCACCTATCCAGGGTCACAAATGGAGAAGAACCTACGAATTTAGAAGACAAATTTTTGGATGCATAGTTATTCTCAGTACAGATTGCTGATGACTACTTCATAGAGATCATCCAGTACTTGAGCACAAGTATTGCACCGCAAGAATATACCACCACCCAGAATAAGAACCTGGTAGTCCACACAACTGACTATCAATTGATCGCAGGACACCTATACAAGATGGGCGCAGACATCATCTTGCAAAGGTATGTATTAGAGAATGAACGACCAAGAATTTTAACAGAAGCCCACAAGGGAATTGCAGGATGGAATTATGCAGGAAAAGCTATCGCGCAGAAGGTACTACGTGCAGGACTATGGTGGCCAAATATTCACAGGGACTTAAAGGAGTACTATCAGGGATGTGACGTTTGTTAAAGGGTAGGCAAACCCAATAGAAGGGATGAGATGCCACTACGACCACAAGTAACATTACAGGCATTTGACAAATGGGCAATCGACTTTGTGGGACCAAGTAAACCACTAGCCAAAATAACTGGGGCAATATACATTATCACCGCGACGAAATACCTAACCAGATGGGTAGAAGCTGAACCAGTAAAATATTGTAGTGCAGAGACAACTAAACACTTCTTATTTGAACAAGTCATCATTAGATTTGGGTGCTCAAGATTTTTGATGAGAGACCAAGTCACACACTTCATAAACAACACCATCTGCGCAATGACTGAAGAGTTTGAATTTCACCACCAAAAGAGCACACCATATCATCCACAGGTGAATGGCACAGTAGAAGCCTTCAACAAAATTATGGAGAATGCACTAACAAAGATATGTAATGTCAATAAAGACGATTGGGACCTCAAAGTACCAGCAGTATTATGGGCGTATAGGACCACATGAAAAACGTTGACAGGGCACACACCATTCAAACTAGTCTATGGCCAAGAAACAATATTTCTATTATAAGTTTTAGTACCCAACTTACGCGTAGCAACCATCACACATATGATATAACAAGGCATAGTACAAGAAAGACTGAATTAGTTATTGACAATGGAGGAAAACCGAATCCTGAGAGGATTCCATCAACAAGTGCAGAAAGCAAGAGACAAATCTTGGCATGATCGACACATCAAGAAGAAAACGTTTAAGGAAGGAGATCTAGTATTTCTCTACGACAACAAGTCATTTCAGCACCCGGGGAAGCTCAGAATGCATTGGTTAGGACCATACAAGGTAAAATATATCACCGATGGAGGAGCTATACAATTAATATATTTAGAAGGCACAAACCTTTGAGGAATGATTAATGGGAGGCGACTGAAGCTGTACAAGGACAATCAACCACCCACTGTGAAGTAAAAAAAAAAGAAGGAAATAAGACTAAAAAGCGCATAGCACTCTAGAGATAAAAAGTCCACAGGAAGTTCGAAACACAAATTCGACAAAGGCATGAAAAATGGTTACATACAGAGAGAAAATAAACGGGAAACATGACATCACACTGAAATTAAAGCACGACAAGGACTGATGGGACATCACATTAAACATGCCAATGGGAGACAGAAAATAAAACGTAATGGAAAGTATGAAACCACTGTAGATGCATTGAACCCACAGTTATGATGCATTAAACGCATAATGGAGGAAGCATCCTCGAAAATATTTGTGACAAGCCCATGTAACACGCAAGCACGAGAGAAACTAGTCTATTCATGAAAGGAAAACATAGAGAGAGTAATAGAAACCAGAACGAACATAGCGAGACCACAGAGCTCACTGAAGTTATTCGAGCTCAACAAACGTTTGACAATCACCACTATGGAACCATCAAATCCAGCATAAGAAATCCAGACATCCAGACTGACCAGGGTTCAAACTAGGTCATGAGGACCGCTGGAAGAGAACGCCCAACAACAACCAGAGATCATCAACATTGACAAAATCCCATCCCCAGAGAGGATACCAGTGAATTCCACACTGATACTGGAAGAGATTCAACAGCCACAAGCAGAGGCCATGAATGTGGATACGCCAGCAGCGACGTAGGTGCCTCAGAACGAGGAAGTGGAAACTCAACAGGAAGTGCAACCAAAAAGCATCGAAGCATCCCTGGAGGTAACGAAATGACACAAAATCTGGAAGCAATAGTGCAACCAGACGAGTTGTAAATGACCATCTTAGGTCAAACAGTAGAGGAGACCTCTGCGAATGCCTTGGCTTGGCTAGAATGAATGATGGGGGAACAACCAGAAGTTGTTGGAACTTCAAACCAACCACCGCAACAGGAAGACAAAATTCAGATATCGAGCTCACCCCGTAAGAAACCTGCAACATAGATTGTTCTACCACACATACCAACTGGTGTACAGATAGAACTAGAGCTACTGGGTCATGTTGGAAAGCTCAAGTATTCCGACCATGATGTATCAGATGAAACCAAGTTCCCAGAACTTGCACATAGGGTCTTTATGCAGACCATAACCGTAAACCAACTTGGAGAAACGATTATCCAACCACACTAGTGGGCAGCTGGGCTGGACATAACATAAATCTTAGGTTTGTTGACGCTCCCACATTTTGGCAGAGTCCAGTATGTGATAGCATGCATCAAGCAGCTGTTATCAATCACACATGGAGGTGACATATGGGTGGACGTACCCATCGCCATAACTGTTGAGATTATTGCACAAATCACAGGGCTACCAACCCAAGGTATGGATCTCGCATTGATTCTGGATGACAAATCCAAGGAGAAAGCGCTGGCAGAATAAATGAAGAAGAAATATGGCACTGCTCGAGGAACGAGGGGCATCATAATCAAATGAATCAACAACGTAGCTACACAATTGGGAGCAAAGATCTTCGCTTGAAAATTGCTCAGAAAATTTTGCAATGAGGAAGTACCAGTAGGAGTCATTGCAGTTGCAACTCAGTGCACATAAGGCACCTCTATGAGCTGGACACCATATCTATTGAACTTATTTCAAGAGGACTGCAAGGATGCGCATGACCTAGGCATAGAGTTCCATTACTCATGATTTATCACCCTCATAGCCTTCATGGGATGACGAGAACCAGGGTATGTGATCTTTTGTACCAGACCACAACCAGCGGGAGAAACATACCTATTACTGAGATCCGGGCCGTAGTCTAGGCGTAAGAGGGAGAACAAAATCATATTTGAAGCATACCTACAGGATATACATGAAGATATCAACCGATCATGGAGAATAACACCAGAGGCTATCACACGATATGTGGATATCGCCAACTTCCGGGACACACGCCAAACAATGTGGATATAGCCAAGGCAGGATCCATATAAATAGTGGCTACAAATGCACTACTGCATCACCAAGGGTGATATCGACATGGTCATCAGCGAATGGCCTAATGAATGGAGGATCCCAAACATTACCCGGGAAGTACCAGAAACAACAAAAGAAGGAGAGGTAGAACAGGTGGAAACACAGCCTCCGAAAATCCAAGTGCCCAAGAAACCATGAATGGGCCAAGGCAAGCCAACTCAGGTAGAAAAAGGGTCAAAGTAGATAGGGACCTAGAAGGGGAAGAAAGAGACTACATAGTCGACCAATGGATAGTCGAAACAAGCTAAGGGAGCGCAAGAGACCACCCCAAACCCCATCACACAGGAACCAGGGGGAAATAAGAGACCATCCGCACAGGAAGGAGGTGCGCACAAGAAATCAAAGGTGTAATGAGCATCACCATATTATATGATCACAAAGGATGATGGGAAAATGATTTCCAGAATGGTCCAGGATTGCTTAGCAGAAGATTTTGATCATGCAACACACCACAGGGATAAACTGCAAAAATATCTAACAGAAATGGGACAATTCCTCAAGAAATTTAGGGAAGCACTGACAACAAGCAACAATAGAGGCATAGAGCCATCGACAATACAAACCAAAGAAAGAGTGGAGGTAGAAGAACGAGACCCAGTCCACTCCATGCCACACACAAACACAACGATTTACATCAAACCTAGCATGCTGCGCATGGATGAAATTGTGGGGCATACACCCTTGAAGGATTTGGACCACATCCAATTGGTCTTGACACGGATGCCATCAAGGGCACTACATAAATTGCAGGTTAGCATCGACCACGAGGTACAGTCTCGTGCACATAAAAACTTAGTCAAGCTACAACAAGCAACAAAAAAGCGCGAGGCGCTGGAAAAAGTCTGTGAGCAGGCCAAGATTGAAACTCAGGAGGAAAAAGAACACAGGAATGAAATGGAATGAAGAGTGGGAGGAGTTTTTGAGAAACGTCCAAGCACCGTGCAAGGGAATGAACTCCCAGTAGCGAGAAATATTGACCAGATTGCACAGGCAATTGATCAGTATCAGAAGGAAATCGAGAATCTCTGCGAACAACTCACAACAACCACTCCACCAATAGTGAAGGAGTAGAGAAATTAAGAAGCAGTAAAGCAGCTGCAGGATATGGAACAACAGGTTAGCACAACAACTAAATTTCTCGATAAAGCAACACAACTTTGGACAAGGTTGGAGGAGGACCCACAGGTCCAACGCTGGGACAAGGAAGAGGAAAGGATCAATGCAATGATCCAAGAAATTAAACAAAGGAAGAAGACCATACCAATCCCAAAATGAGTCAAAGGGGCAAAGGAGATGAAGAAGATGCAGGCAGAACTTATCACTGTGCAAACACAAAAAGAGGAGCTTTAGTCTCAAATAGAGCCACTACAGGAGCTGGTAGCAGAAATACTCGCACAGGCAGAAGGAGCTAAAGCACAGATAGTGCAGACCTAGGCCGAATGTGTAGGATTTTAGAGCGACAAAGTGGCAATTCAGGTAGTAGACACCATCAAGGAAAAGACCCCGTAGGCACTGATAAAAGCAGTAGAGCTCAAGGAAAAGTTCTAGACGATCACCAAGGAGATTGAAGAAGCTCAGAAGGATTAGGTGACTTGGGACGATTCACATGTCAGTTTTGGGGGCCTGTTGGCACCAGGCCGAAGTGGAAAGAAGGATGATCGTGGGAAAGAAAGCGTGCAGAAACGAAAGTAACATCTGGAAGGTAACACATCACGCGCACATGCAAGAAAGCGTGCACAAGGAAAGCGACAGCTGGAGTAAGAACAAAATGCGTGCATGGGAGGAAGACCTAACATCGGTAGGGTTAGGGTTTTGGTAATACATTGTAAATGGCTGAAGAGCCCAATATATATAAATAGAGATACACATGTATCGTATAGAGGTTGATTCGCTTTTGTATTAGTTCAACTTTTGTAATGTTATATCGTAGCTATGTACGAGTTGATGCGTTATGTAATATGGTTATGAACCAATTTTGTAAGCTATTGAGCTAAGAACAGAGGAAAGAAGGAATATCCAAGGATTAGATCGCAGGCTACGGAACCTAGTGCGATCTAGTTCGCCTCATACAGATCTTACCCATCAGAGGGAATTGTAAGCGTGTGGTGCTGGAGATGCAGAAAAACCCTAATAAAAGAGCCAAGAGCCAAATCTTTGTGGATGTAGCCCAGGAGGGGGTGTACCACGGTAATATTTGTGTGATGTGATGAATGCATGTATATCTTTGTTTGCTTTCAATAGTTAATTGTTATGCTAATGAATGAGTTAATACATTGTTTTGGAATACGATTGTGTTGATTTGGGAAGTAAACTGTGAAAGATAGATGCACACCCGTGAGTAATAGTAGATTAAAATCACAATTCATAATATATGGCTTGTATTAATAAACCCATATCTCATACTCAATCCTAGACTGTAAACACCCGAGTCTTACAACCACCCATTTAAAGCTATCTCGTGTGAGACTGCACAATGCATTCTGTGTACTATGTTGCCTTCTGGTTTACCAACAGGGCCGATAGTTTTAGAGGCTTTGTTGGAAACCCGAAATACATGAACCCTGGGTCAATAACTCAGATGGTAAAAGAAAGCAGTAAAACCAACAAGATTCCTTTAGGTTGGAGCTTATAAATCAGGGTGTTGGAGCCTCCTTCCAGTTGGAGCTGGATAATCTAGGGAGTTGTAGCTTCCTTTGGGTTGGAGACTGTAAACTAGGGTGTTAGTGCATCCTTCGAGTTGGTGCTGGTTAATTTTGGAAGTTGGTGTTGCCTATGAATGTAATCTTCTGATATATAAGAAAACATTCTGTGGTTTTCTCCCATTTTAGTTTCCATGTAAAATTCATGTGTATTGTGTATCTATGGTTATAAGTTATGCATTCTTTAATGGTATTGTTCATAATATTTTGAATGTGATCATAAGTGATAAATTGTTGATAATTCAATGATTACATGTTCTAATTAAAAGTGGTAAAAAGTGTTCAATATTGATTCACCCCCCCCTCAGTATTGGTGAATATTCCAACATCAATTACCCTTAATAAACCATTGAGACTCTTTCAAAAATTTCACTTCAAGATATATGGCTATCGATCCATTTCAGAATATCTGATCAAGACTCTTTTGAACATGCACTCGTTGCAAAAAAATGCCATTGGGACCTTTAGAAATATGTGATTGGGAATTTTTGAAAGATTGGCCTAAAAGGCCATCAAACCTCTTCAAAATATGAGATCATGCACTTTCAAAAGATTGTCCTGATAGGCCATTAGGCCTCTTCAAAATATGTCATCAAGAAATTTCAAAAGATTGGCCTATTAGGCCATTGGGCCTCTTCTAAAGATTGTATTAGGGACTTTCAAAATATTGGTCCAATAGACCATTGGGCCTCTTCCAAAGAATAACCTATTTGAGCCACTTCAAAGATAATATTTCAAAATACAACAAAAAGTTTCTCACACCCATTTGAAGAAATATTTTGAATTTCACATGGGCCAATTGGCCCAACTTGAAGGAACCCTTTGAGGTAACAACCAAAGGGCCATATTGGCTACCATTTGAATTCGATACTTTGAACATAAACAACATGGATTTCCATTTTATCTCACTTCAGGTCTATCAAAAGTATGCAAACTTGGTAGTCATCAAGGAATGCCTACACTTGAAATTTGAGCAAACCTATAAGGAGATAAGTTGAAAATATGATAAAAAAGTAGTTTTTTATTTTTCCCTTTGAAAATTCATAACACTTGTTTTATTATTTTAACTATTATTTTATTATTATCCTTAGGAGGCCCATTTTAGACCTCAAAGATTCTCCAATGTGAATTCCCTCGATAGACCTTCAATCCAACTTGAAAGAACATATTTTAAATTCTCCCCATATGCCATCAATCCACTTCAAAGATCAACATTTGTAGCATTCTGTAACCCTTGAAAATTGAAACATGACTCAATATACAAAGAATATAATTGCAAAATAACTAGAAATAAGAGACAATAAGATGAAATCTATAAAGACACCCTTGTATATTTATAATTTAAATAAGGAAACCAATGTCCACTTTCCTCTTAAGGCAGGGCGACCTTTCATTGAATAGAGCTCCCAATACACAACACAAAACAAACATTCCATAGTCTCCTATATTTTTAAATAGATTTTCCATAGAAAAAACCCGAAATACTTGTAGTCCTGTCACTAATGGGTACCAAATACATAGTGTAACTTATAAAGTGGCCCCTTTTACATTAAATAACTATCCACTACTATCCAATGACCCTTATTCAAAGAGGATGGACACATAAAACAATTAACTAACTCATATGTATCCTAAAGTAGGGAGGTTAGCATAGGACCCTAAGATGCCTTCCCCCTTCGAAAGTAGCGTTGTCCTCAAGGTCGAAGATGAGGAAATTACTTTAGGATCATGGCTAGTTCCCAATTGACATCTTCAGGTGGCACATATTTCCAATGGATAAATACTTCACTGATCATGTGCTGGCGCAATTGACTTTATCTGGTATCTAATACTACTTCCAACTAAATCCAAATGGAGCCTTCTTCATCAAGTTATGGTAAGTTGGTTTTCACCTTTCACTCCGATCCCATCACCTTCTTTAGAAAAGACACATGAAATAGTGGATGAATCTTGGAGTGGGTTGGAAGAGATAGTTTGCCCACTTGTCCAATGTGTTGGATGATTTCACAGGGTCCATATAACTTGGGTGCTTATTTCTAAGGTGTTTTATCTTTGAGTGATATTTGTTTATAGGGTTGAAGGTGAAGAAGCAAATGATCCCATACTACTAAAGAATCTTTGGAGGGATCTTGGTCCACTTGTTGCTTCATTATATTTTGGGCCATAGCCAAATTTTCCTTTAGTATGCAAAGAATGGCTGCTATAGTGTGGAGTACTATGTGATACATTAGTTGAACTTGATAAGTGCTTAGTAAATATGAAGTGATTAACAATGATTTTTGGCAATAAAATGCTTCATATGGGGTCATTTTGGTAGCTCCATGATAAGAGGTATTGTACCACCATTCTGTGAAGAGAAGCCATTGTGCACATTGGTGTGGTTTTTCAGATGCAAAGAATCATAAATAGATTTCTAGGCACTTGTTGACCACTTCAAATTTACCATCTACCTAGGGGTGATATGTGGTGCTCATTTTTAGATAGGTACCCTATAGTTTAAATAAATCCTGATGAAATTTGCTAATGAAGGTAGGATCCTAGTCTGAGATAGTGGAAGCGGGCATACCATATAACTTAAAAATGTGATTAAGGAAGACTTGGGAAAATTAGGAGGGGGTAAATGGATGTGGTAGGGAAGAAAAATGAGCATATTTGGAGATATGGTTGACTACCACCATGATCACAATTTTTTTTCTTTCCCTCGAAATTCCCACTATAAAATCCATAGCGATGTTGATCCATATGTGCGTTGGGATCGATAATGGTTGTAGATCCCTTGGTATATTTAGTGTCTCCACTTTGTTTCTTTGGTACGTGCCACAGGTTTCCACACAATCCTCAATGTTATTTTTAATGCCCTCCCAAAAGAATGAGTGATTAGTTTGTTCACATGTTTTATAAAATCCATAGTGACTTGCTATGGGGGATGAATACAATTCCTCTAAGATTTTTTGTTTTAAGGAAGAATTATTAACTAGAGAAATGTATCTAATTGCCATGTATACCCCTAAGAATGGTTGGCATCTTCTTGAAGCCTATGGATGATTTGAATGATAGTGTCGTTTTCCAACCATTTTGATGGGCTTCCTCAATCCAACACGAAACGAGTAAAGATAAGGAAAAGAGGAATCCATCCTCCTCAAACCATTGGGATAAGGAATCGACTACCACATTTTATTTACCCTTCTTATAGATAATCACATAATCATACCCTAGTATCTTAGTGACCCACTTATATTTCTTTGGTGAGGACAACCTTTGTTCAAGAAAGTAATTCATAATATGATGATCATTATTGATATGGAAACATAACCCTATGAGGCATGGAAACCAAGTCTCTACTAGATGTAGGATGGCCATCATTTATTTCTCATATCTAGATTTACCCAAATTGTGGTCACATAACTGCTTACTAGTGAATGCCAAAGGGCACCCTTATTGCATAAATACTACTCCCAAACTTCTACCCAAGGCATCATATTCCAAGACAAAAGTCTTAGTAAAATAAGGCATTACTAATACTAGAGTTGTGCACATGCTATCCTTTAAAGCTTATAAGGCCTATTCAATGGCCTCATTCCAAACAAATGCATTATTGTTTAGTAGCAATGTTAAGGAGCATCAATTTTTCCATAGTTTTTCACAAACTTCCTATAGTACCTTATAAGTCCTAAAAGTCCACAAAATCTCTTCATATAATGTTTTGGGATAAGGCCAATATTTCCCCAAATTACATTTGGATCATTTTATAAATAGTTGGTTGTCCTGTAGGAGTTGCAAGTATTTATCAACATTTTCTATGTGGTATTCCCATGTTTTGTTGTAGATCAAAATATCATCAAATAATGCTAGCACAAAATTGCATAGGAATGGTTGAAAGATCTTGTTCACGAGGCTCTAGAGGGTTGATGGAGCATTGCAAAAGCCAAAAGGCATCACTAAAAACTCATAATGACCTTCATGTGTATAGAAAGATTTCTTAGGGATGTGTACCTCTTACATCCTAATCTGGTGGTAGCCAGAATGAAGGTCAAGTTAAGTGAAAAACTTATCTCCATGAAGTTTATTCAAGAGGTCATTAATAACTAGGGTAGAAAATTTGTCCTTGATGGTCAACTTACTGAGAGCCTAGAAATTAGGGCACATACAACACATACATTCCTTCTTTAATACCATTACCATTGAGGATGAGTAAGGGATAGTACTAGGACGTATGATTCCTTCCTCCAACAATTCCCAAATGATATTTTCAATTTCATTTTTTGTGTAGAAGGGTGCCAATAAGGAGACAAATTGGGTGGTTGTCTACCTGGAATGAGGGGAATACCATGTTAATTCTCCCTACATGAAGATGATAAACCTTGAGGAATTTTAAATACATGTTGATTTTTAAAGACAAACAACTCCAAATTAGGGTGAATCTCTTGTGGTGTGGTGTCAACTACTTATATGACATTGAAGTATGTAATAACAACTGAGTGGATTTTCTTCAACAACTTCTCCATATGACGAGAGGTTATAATTTCAGGGGAATTGGATGTAATCCCCTTAAGGGTATGTTTCTTCCTTTCCTGCATGAAGCTCATGTATAATTCTTTGAAATCCATGGTGATTGGTCCTAAAGTAAATACCCATTTTTCCCTGAGAACATTATCACAACCACCCATTTCAATAGAAAACATGTGAGTTTTGAGAGGATACTCACCAATTTGTAGTTTCACATTTTCACATTTTCACATCAACTCAACATTTTGTCATACCACCATTGGTGATCATAGTTTGAAAATTACATATGGGGCGTACATATAAATGGGTGTCTTGTGCCACTCTCGTATGGAAAAAATTGTGGGTTCTTCCATTGTCTATCAACATAATGACTTCACGGTTCCTAACGATATTGAAAGGGGGCTTCATCTTCCATGGGGATGGGGTGTCTTCCAAATTTGGCTTAGGAGTATCTTCAATAGGAATTTCCTTTGAGTGTGCTCTAAGTAGTCATGTGGATATGCATCCATTTAAAATAATTTATGTTCTTTACATAAATATCCCTCATCTCAATTATAGCAAAGACAGAGGCATTGAAATTATGTAATATCTTTGGGATACAACTTTGGGATGCGTATTGGATGTGAGTTGGATGAGTTGGGAATAGTGACCACAGGGGGAATAGGGCGAGTGGTGAATAAAGGTCTCTTGGTTTATGCATTGCTCACTATCTCAACTTCTTTATCTCTATCAGAATATTCCAACCATTTTTGTGGGCATTGCATCATGACGTGTTCTTGAATTTCTTCCTTAATACCACTAATTAAGTTTTCTCTAAAAAATAAATCAAATTATCCCTATGTGCAGATTGCCAATTGCTCAAAGGAGGTAATATATTCCATAACTGTGTCGGTTTGGAATAATATTTTTAGGCGTCCAAAATGGTGAATGTCACATTCAAAATGAGCATAAAGTACTTCCACAAATTGGGTCCAAGAAATGTAGCCTTTATGAGCCTTCTTATACCATTGTCAATGTTTAAAATCCAAATATAAGACCCCTAATTGTAGTTTATGCATTTAATTGGTAATGCTATGGATAGAAAAATAATGTTCCATTTGGATAACCCAACCCAGGGGATCAGACCCATCAGATTTTTGCATGTTGACTTTTGGAAACTAGTGCCATGAATTGTAGTGTGAGTGAGGGTTATCCTGAAACAACATGTGTGTGGCCTGCACTTTGTGAGATAGGAATTCCTCTTTGGTTGGATCAATGTTTGGTTCTAATATATCAAGATTCAAGTGGGCCCCTAACAATCTCAAGATTTTACCTTGGGATTCCATTGTTTCACTCATAACATGTAACACGATTTCAATGTTAGCAACCTTGATATCCAGATATTGGAGTTGAGTGCTTTGGTCTTGTTGTTAGTTCTCTAAGTTGGCCATGTTGCAAGTCTGAACCATGGGACCACAAATATTTTGTAGAAGTGTTATTTTCCACTTATCTCACTATGATTAATGTCTTGAAAGGATTCTATTCATATATATCCCAAATCATTGTATTGTTGGGTCCACACACAAAAAAGGGGTTACTTGAGAGGGATATCCAAGCGATCAATATGATGCAAGAATATTTTGAGATAGGTCTCCCGCAATGGTTTCGGAAGAACCCATATTTGTTTTTGGAGTACTACTCCTATGGGAGTATTACTCCTAGATGATTATTATTGCTATGGAAGAATGCCCAAATTCCTTTGATATGAAAAGATGTAGGAATTTCATTGGTTGGTTGTAGAAGCTATGTTTTGTAGGGTCCTAGAGACAAAATAATGGCAGGTTCTATAGCTCTTTGATATACTTGCAAGGTCTAATAGTAGAACATGAACCAATAACTCAGGAAACTAACTAAGGAGGCTCAAACATGTCCTTATTCGTATTACCCAACTACCCAGGTACAAGAAAGTGATCTCCTTGAGTGTTCATCTTAGTGTACTACATAAATTAGATGACTAATTAGATTGATCTAGATTTGGTTTTAGGTATACCTATGGTACTTTTGATATACCCAAAGGTACATGGAAGTGAGATTTCATATACATGTGTTGTTTGATGTGATAATACTTTAAGGGGTACCAACATGGGTTACAAGGGTTTCAAACAAAGCGATTCTACTTGTATTTCATACATGCATTCTTCCCCAATTGTAATTTTACCCATTTGATAGATCATTGTGTTATTTAAAGACACTGAAACATGCCTTTAGGATAGAAATTTTTTCTACTAAAATTTGGAGGCATGTTGGCTCAAGAAAGAGCTCTGAGACCGCTTGTAGTGTTCCTTAACTCTTGAAAATTGAAACACAAACATGTATACAGAGAATATAATTGAAGCGTAACAAAAAACATGTGACAATAAGATGAAAT
>WSFP011423329.1:0-22643 GCA_009831015.1 Picea engelmannii | reverse complement strand
AAGAAAAAGTTGAATATTATTTATTTTTCTAGAATCAAAGAAAAAGTTAAATATTATCTATTTTTCTAGAATCAAAGAAAGAGTTTAATTACAAATTTTTTATTCGGTGTACATACAATGATTTTTGGAAAAAAAAAAAAAAATGCTATTTTCTAACATTATTAAGGGAATTCTATTATGCTTTGAATTAAAAGGAAAATAATAATAATAATAACCGTTATTATCATCATTATCATGTATGGGATCTCATATGCATCATTATCATGTATGGGATCTCCTTGCATATGAGACACGTATTTATGGAAATGTTTGCAAAAATGGATAGAAGTTTCCACTAATAAATAATGATATAACCATACTTTAAAATGTTTGTAATACTTTTTCATTATTAATAATAGTTTGTTTTTGTGATCAATGTGGTATAAAGCCACAATATCTATACAATGTTGTAAATGGTTTTGAAAATAGAATTATATTATTTAAAATAATCAAGTTTATAATTCCCGAAGGGACAAAACGATTACCAAAATAAATTGGAAGCCTAAAAAATAAACTAGAGTGGGAGAATGATAGCTCATAGGGGTCGGTGGGAGTTGTGAGAGCATAAGTATAGCCTTGAGGAGGTGTGTATTTTCCTTGAGTAGAATATTCATAACACTCTTCTTCAAGAAGAAGCTGCTCATTTGGAGTTGGTGCTACATATAACAGAGGAGTACATTGCTAGAGGGGTTAGAATTTGCTTTAATAGTAGAAGAAGCTGCTCATTTGGAGTTGGTGCTACATATAAAAGAGGAGTACATTGCTAGAGGGGCTAGAATTTGATCCAATAGTAGTGGATTCATGAGGTGGATGAGGATTTCAAATTATTTTTTGAAGGTAGTGGATTCATGAGGTGGATGAGGATTTCAAATTATTTTTTGACTTCTTCAAAAGGAAGGTGGTAGTAGATAGGGTTTTTGGCTTATGAAGGACTATGGTTTTCTTGAAGAAGACCCCAATGAGATTAAATGTATGTTTAATCTAAATTTTCAAATATTTTAAATGTATGTTTAATCTAAATTTTCAAATATTTTTTCACCTTATGCTTTGACGAACTCGATTATGTCTACTAGGAATTCTAGTTATAAGATGATTCCTTGTAATACCTAGGCATGATCTCCAAGTTGTAAATATATTTGTACATGTGTTTAATAGTCTAGTGAGCCAGTATGTATGTTTTGGACTAGAGTTCCTGTGTGATATTAGGCCAGAGAGCCTATATTTTGAAAGGTCCATGAGCCTAGCATTGTACATTGTAATCACACTCATATATATTACTAAAATACATCATGGTTGAAGACCAAGTCAAACAAAATAGTATGTGGGGATAGGAATCCACAAGAGGGAAAGGGGGCTAAGGGATTAAGGAAAAGGAGCTAAGCCAATCAATATTAAAATATTTCTAAGTCCTAAGTTATGATTTCATATCATTTCCTAAGTTCCTCGGGGGTGGGAATGTGCTCCTTGAGTGTTATTTTTCAAAAAGGGGCCATGCATATTTAAAGTATGAGTTTAGTGGAAAACGGGGGAATTATGTCCATTCTTGGCATGGTTACCATTGCATGTTGGGTGTGAGATAAGGAGCCACTGGATCATATGACTTGAATACCTTGTGGGTTCTAGGTGAATAATGTGTGACTATTGGGAACAATTCTCATTGAGTTGCCTTGGGGAAGGATGGAGCCCTAAAGGGAAATTGTCTGGGATATGTTTCCCTTGGTGTGAGGTCTAGAGACTCCATGAGAGCAACTAGAGTTCCTAGAGCCACAACTCTAAGAATTCTTGTCTGACCTATTCTAGAGCATTGGAAGGGAAGTGATCGATATGGAAATTGGTACCCACCCACCTCTTCCATTGACTTAACATGGTTATCCATATTGGATTTTTATTTATTTATAAATTTTTAGGTCATAAACTTCTAGGGCCATTTTAAGGCCTTAAGCAATGTTTTTTTTTTCCATTTAGGGGCCTAAGGTGGCCATGGCCTACCCAATATTGCCAACAATTTTATTTCTTAGTTAGATCTTTGCAATGAGCCACTTTGCACCTCAAACACAGATAATATGCAATAGTTTCACCTCTGGGAAGTTTGCGTATCAACTAACCACCTTGGGGCCCACAATCCTTTTGGCACTTCATCTCCTAGGGTTAGGATTTTGGAGTTTTGTGGTTTTTTCCTCTTAGGGATTAGTAATTTTAAAAGGCCATTTTCAACCTCTTATAATGTATTCTTGCAAATGAGCATATCCGACACCTCTCTCTTGAGAGATAAGCCACCACCATTCTAGCTAGTTTGTATTGCTTTGCAGTTGACAATCTTTTCCTATTTCATTCATTAATAGAATTTGGATTTCACTATATTACTATGCTCTCTGCAATATTTTTATGTGTGTGTTTCTATTCATATTCCTACCTTTCATTTCGTTCTCTATATAATCAATATCAATGGTATTATAACAATCTGCTCTTTGTTGTTTCTCAGTGCATGTTCACGATGAGGTTAGGGTATAGAGAGACGCGACTCGAGGTAACTTCACTTGGGGAAACCAATCTCACCAGCCCAAGTGACCTCCCATGGCAAAAGAGAAGAGATATGATGGAGCCGAATATCCTATCAAGTTGTTGCTTGAGGAATCCCTCGCGTGATAGATGAATGAGATGATGGACACTTTTTCCCATATCCTTCGATGTCTTCCAATGACGACTAAGGCACCCTAAACAAACAACCATTTTGGAGGTGCAACAACCTTCAAGGTATAATTTAACTTTGATATCTCATTATTTGAAGGCTATATGGATGAAGATGCTTTGGAACAATCGTTAAATCTGTTAGAGGGTTATTATTGTTAAATTATGAGCTTGATTTCTTATGCGGATTAATTCTTTTATTTTCTTCAACACTTTGATTCCATATTAATACACTTCAACAATACCAAATCATAATCGAATATCAATAAATATGTAGATGAGTAAGCATGCACATCAACAACACATATACCCTGGGGAAACCCTGTATAGGGAGAAAAACCCCAACAAACGATATTCCTTTATTGCATTAATAATGTAAGATCACTTACAAATATCCACCATGAATGTTTTTCTCTTAAAGAGATTGCCAAAATGACTTTGACCACTGTGTATTTTCCTTGTGCCAGAAATATCTCGCCTTGTCCTTGCCACACTTCCAATCCTAGGAAGTAATGCATCAAGCCTAAGTCTTTCATCTCAAATTCTGAGGTTAGCTCCCTCTTACACCAGGATATTATCCCTTCATCTCCTATTAGAAAGAGATCATCAACATACAGAATTAGTATAACAGGTTGATTACCTCTTACCTCGAAGTACAAATTTGCATCATCATCACTTTTCTGAAAGCCCAGGCTTTTAAGAAATCCATCAATCTTGTCATACCAAAATCTGGGAGCTTGCTTAAGACCATACAAGGCCTTCCTTAGCTTGCATACATGAGTGCCTTTGTTATGCATTACAAAACCATCTGGTTGTTCCACAAAGACCTCCTGTTCAATCTTTCCATTCAAGAATGTTGTTTTTACATCCATCTGATGTAGCTTCCAACCAAGAATAGAGGCTAAAGCAATAATAGTTTGAATGGAGGTATACCTGGCTACAGGAGCAAAAGTCTCTTTGTAGTCGATTCCTTATTTTTGAGTGAAGCCTCTGGCTACAAATCTTTCTTTGAAATTTTCCACACTTCCATCAGCTACATGTTTGATCTTATAGATCCATTTGGAAGAAACCACTGATTTATCTTTTGGCCTCGACACATTGTCCCAAACATTGTTCTTTATAATAGACCTGTATTCCTCAAGCATGACATCCTTCCATACTTGTAATTTATCTACTTCTTCAAGTGAAGAAGGTTTGACACCACTAATGATTCTCATCAATGCAACATAGCCTCCAAACCTATGAGGCTTATTCCTTTCCCTGAAAGTTCCTTTGGGAGAAACTATCCTTTCTTCTTCCTGCACTATTTCTTTAAGCTACCCTGGATTCCTTTTGGCTGGAGGATCTTCAAGAGTTATTTCTAACACCTCAGCAGGTTCTAGGGGCTCATTAATTAGCCCTTCACAAGGTTTCTCCATCTGAATCTTCATTTTCAGAAGAGGGTGAAGCTGGCTGAACTGCTTTTGATTCCTGTTGAAGCTCTCTGGATTTCTTAAATGCAGCTTCCTCATGGAAATTCACATATCTTCTTACCTCTATTTGCCTATGACCTGGTACATAAATCCTATAAGCCTTGGAGTTCTCATTGTACCCCACAAAAAACCCTTTCTTGCTTGAGGGTTCCATATTTGTCCTCTTTTCCTTAGGGACATGAATATACACAGGACACCCAAATATCCTTAGATGCCCTACTTCATGTTTGATCCTTGAGAAGACCTCTTTAGGATTATTTTCCTTCAAGATAGCATGTGGACACTTGTTTTGAATATACACGATAGTGGAGGTAGCTTCTGCCCATAAAGAATTTGGCAGATCCTGGTCAAACGTCATTGCTTTCACTGCCTCACAAATTGTCCTGTTTTTCCTCTCAGCAACTCCATTTTGATGAGGGTTATATGGCACAATCAATTGCCTCTTGATTCCTGTTGACTTGCAAAAATCCTCAAACTGAAGAGATTCAAACTCTCCTCCATTGTCTGTTCTAAGGATTCCGATGTGTTTCCCTGTCTGATTTTCAATAAAGGCTTTGTACTCTTTGAATTTATCAAATGTGTCACTTTTAGCTTGAAGAAAATATATCCAACATTTTCTTGAGTAATCATCAATAAAAATGACATAATACAAACAACCACTGAGTGAGGGAGATGACATGGGACCACATACATTAGAATGAACTAGATCTAAAATTCCCTGAGCTCTGTTGTCACTACTAGGAAATGCTTTCTTTATATTTTTACCTAGCATGCATCCATTACAAATTTCATTTTTTCTCAGAGAAATAGAGGGCATGCCACATACCATGTTCTATAGATCTGGAAGAGCTTTGTAATGAAGATGTCTAAGTCTTCTGTGCCACAACTCACTGGATCTAGTCGCATCATGAGCCAATGCTTGAACTGACGATCCTAACACGACGTATAATCCTCCACTACGAGTTCCAATGGGTTTTGCTGTACTTAAGTGGCTACCTTTAGCCCATAGTAGTGCCTTCCTGTCCTTGAAGATCACTAAATATCCCTTGTCCTCAAGGGTTGCAACTGATAGTAGATTCTTCTTGAGCCCTGGAACATATATTACTTAATCAATATGAAGTCTAGCCCCAGATTCCAATCTGAAGGAGATAGAGCATACTCCCTATATCTTGTAACATTTGTCATCCCCAAGCTCAACTTGCTCTGAAAAATATTTTGTCTCGAAATATGAGAGGATATCCTTGAACCCTGTCATGTGCTTTGATGCACCACTGTCTACTAACCAAGTTTTCGGCCCCGTGAAAACTGAACATGATAAGGCATAAACCAAGTAATATTCTTTTTTAATTTCTTTCTCATTAGAAGGAATTTTCTAATTTCTTTTGGATTCATCATCCTCAGCAGTTGAGGCATGGTGTTTCCGTTTCCTAGTATATTTCTTTCTAAACCAACAATCTTTAGAAAAATGACCCAACTTATTACAACTAAAGTATTTAATCTTAGATGTATCAATATTCTTTCCTTTGAATGTACCTTTAGTGTTTGTCTTCCACTGAGAGCATTTATGGAAGGTGCCTTTCTTCTTTCCCTTGAATCTTGATGCTAAAGCCGAGTGCTCTTCTTTCATTGGCTTGCTCCTGGTAGCTGTGCGACTCTCCTCCTGGAGGAAATCATGCCATAACCTCTCAAACATGCACTGAATCTCTCTCCCACTTACACTGGATAAGAATGTCTCCCATGAAGAAGGAAGACTGTAAAAAATGGCTTGCACAAAATCATCATTGTCCACTGTCACCCGTGTGACCAAAATATGATCTCTGATATGGTCTATCCTGGAACAGAAATATGCCACTGATTCACCTTTCTCTATATTCAAATACTTAAGCTTGTGGTTAAGTGTCCTCTTCTGACTTGGAGCCCGTTTCTCATACAGATTTACCAAGGTATCCATACAATCCTTGGAAGTCATCAACGAAGTCATTGCATGAATTATACTGTCTTTGACTAAGTCAAAGATGATTCACTTGGCCTTTTCTTGACTGTTTCTGAAGGTTTCTCTTCCTGCATTATTCATGGGTTCCTCCACCATTGTTGTCACATACTACTCAAGATCATGCTCCTGCAAGATATTTTTTATCCGTAGCTTCCACACATTGAAGTTGGCAGCTCCTTCGAGCCTATCCTCAACCCCGACTTAAATGGAGGATGCCATGGACCTCACACTGGAAACTTAATCAAGCTCGCTTGGATATGTGTGTACCTACTACTACACTTCAACACGCTTAACACACCCTAAGCTCTGATACCATGTTAAATTATGAGATTGATTTATTATGCATATTAATTCTTTTATTTTCTTCAACACTTTGATTTCAGCTTAAAACACTTCAACACTACCAAATCATAATCGAATATCAATAACTATGTGGATGAGTAAGCATGCACATCAACAACACATATAGCATGGGGAAACCTTGTATAGGGAGAAAACCCCCAACAAACAATATTCCTTTATTGCATTAATACTGTAAGATCACTTACAAATATCTACCATGAATGTTCTACTCTTAAAGAGCTTGCCAAAATGACTCTGACCTGACAAAGACTTAAAATACCTTGCTGAAATACACCTCTGATATGCTGCCTCTATTGTTGATATACAACATTGATATGCTGCTTTGGTATGCTACTTCTTTATCACTGATATGTGTCTCTATTGCTTCACCCTTAACCTGCATATAAAAACTATGTTGAAGAGAGGGTTCGACCTTTTATTATATAAGCTGAAGAGGAGAAGATGAGAGATTTGAAATAGTAACCTGTTTGCATGAGTTAATCATAACTCAACTTCATACTTTAGTTAGAACTTAGAACTACACTTGAGACTGGTTACAACTCAGCATTATACTTTAGTTCGAAAATAGAACTAGACTTGAGACTGGTATGCATTAGTTTGAAAATAGAACTAGACTTAAGACTTTAGTTGCAACTCAACTCTTTACAAGGAAATTCAAAATTCTCTTCATGGTGGATAATATTACACATGCCAACGCACTAGATCAATACATTTATATCATTTGTAATATTAGGAATATTGTTTGTTTCTAGCTCATAGGAATTTTATATTCAAACTACTTTTGCTAGATGCCTTGACTTTTTCTCATGGCTCACAAGGTTTGTCTAGGCTCACAGAGGTTGTACATTCCCCCTGACTTTTGCACTAGTCTGTCTATGCTCACAGAGGTTGTACGTCCCCCCTAACTTTTTCACTAGTCTTTCTATGCTCACAGAGGTTGTATGTCCCCCCTGACTTTTTCACTAGACTGTCTATGCTCACAGAGGTTGTACGTTCCCCCTGACTTTTGCATTAGACTCACATATCATCTCGTTTGTCCTGACTTTTGGTTTGACTCACAGAGGTTGTACATTCCCCTTGGATTTTGTCAATACCTCACAAGACTGGTTGATTCTCCAAATCTCCCTGGCTAGCCTCAGGGTGGCCCATATGGCCTCTCATTGGAGAATGACTGTCGATGCTACCAAATTTAACAATTACCCTGTTCAAAAAAACTTTGACATCGAAAATATCACCTTCGTGCTCCTCAAATCCTTATCCATGTCAAATATTGGTGGGAAATTTAGTAGGAGATACATAAAAAATATGATTCTACTAAATTTAGGATATAACTCACTTAGGCAGCCTTTTTTTATGCCCTTAAAGAGGAATTCTACCCTGTGGGAAACTATGATGATCAATACACGAGATTGACAACTATGCATTGAGAGACAGAATAGATAGTGCCATAGTACACCAATATCTTCCATAACTTATGCTCAAATATGGGTATTAGTGACTCCAGGTGACACCTGGTTTTGAAGTACCACATTGGCCTACACAAATACAACCAAATAGATATGGATTTTTGTACATCTCCTCACTAGTTGCTGCTTATTGATATGCTGTCAAAATAAAGCATAAATTTAAGCAACAAAATAAGAAGGAGTTTGGGTCTGCAAATATTCCACAATAGAAGAATGGTAAATCTGGCCCTAACTCATAGAACAAAGGATAGAGAAAGGAGATCCAACCTCAAGAAAACCAGTCCAAGTTGTAGGCAAAGAAGGGTAATGGGAAGTCAAAGAAGGACACTAGGAGGTGATGTGAGTTCCAAAAAATCCCCGGCACATTGATGAATGCTACTCCAAATAGTCATTGCTGGTTAAGCTTAAAGAAAAAGAAGTGAAATCTAGCTCAGAATCTGATTTAGAGTAGGATAAGGGAAAGTGAATCATTGATGCAGAACCCAGTGCTACCATTGCAACCACAAAGATCCAACTAGAAGAGTTAGAGGATATTGAGGAGGTGGAGTGCCTTTTCTATTCACAAATGTGGGTGAAGGGGACTTCACTACATTTCTTTGTTGACAATAGTAGCTAGAAGAAATCAATCTCAGTCAAGGTCATCAACAAATTGAAGCTATCGACCATGCCACACCCCCAACCATACACTATCGATTATTTGAGCCAGGGATGAGACATTCGCATCCACCACCAATGTATCCTATCCTATGGCATCATGCCCTTCAAATATGAGGTACTATGTGATGTTATTTTAGGACAACCCTATATGTGGAAACGTCACGTTGTTTATGATTCCAGATCCTGTAAGTTCATTACTACTTTGGGAGGCCAACTCTATAGGATACTAGAGGTAGTTCTAACTATTGTAATTTCCTTGCTGTTGACAAAGTAGTACTGAAAGGTAATCTCTTAGACTAAGAAATTTGTCCTCTTCATGGTTCGGTCAGAAGGTGAATGAAAGTTCACTGTGACCACCATGGCCTCGACACATGGTGTCTATACAAAACATAAGCAGGTGGAAAATATTGTAGAGGAATACAGAGATATCTTCACTTCAACTACAGGGAGCCTCTACATTGCCAGTTTAAACATTCATTTGATGTGATAAGTGGTTCTCCTTTACATAATGGCCTAATATATAGATGATTTCTTCTAGAGAATGGGGAAATAAAATGTCAAATTCATGAGCTCATCCAAAAGGGACACATTTGATTGAGATTCTCACCTTGTGGGAGCCTAATTGTGTTGGTGTAGAAGAAGGATGGGACATGATGACTCTATATTGATTAGATCCTTGAACAAAATCACTATAAAAAACTGATACCCGATCCCTTGAAGTACTGATTTTCTTGATTAGCTTAAGGGCACCAAGTTCTTTACTAGTATTGATTTGAATTTAGGCCACCACTAGATTCTGTTGAACAAGTTCATGTATGGAAAACAACCTTCAAATCTAAAGAAGGCCTTTTTGAGTGTTTGTTCATGCCTTTTGGCTTGAATAATGATCCAAAAATATTCATGAGGATGATGGATGATATCTTGCACCTGTTCTCAAACTCTTTTGTGGTCATATATTTGGATCATATCCTCATATTCAACATAACCTATGCTTACAATTTGTAACACATTCAATATATCTTGAGCACCCCGTAGAAACACAAGTGATATGCCAATCTAGAGAAATTCTCATTGGGCATGCAAAGAATTCATTATTTGGAATACAATGTAGATGAACATGGGGTGCATGTGGACTCAACTGAAATCCAATTCATTTGCGATTGTCTAGCCCCAACGACTATAACAAAGCTCCATAGATTCTTGGGCCTTGCCAAGTTATACCATAGGTTCATGCTATGGTTTTCTCATATTGCTTGGCCCTTAAGCCAAGTGACCAAGGGTGGAGATAAAGACAAGTTTTCTTGGTTGGAATCACAACAAAAAAGAATTCGAGGATCTAAAAAACCACCTCTACTCGGCACTAGTTCTCACTCTGCCAAACTTGCAACAACTATTCAAGATCATTGAGATAGATATATCTGACTTTGCTATCGATGCCAATCCTCACTCAAGATGAAAATCCAGTGGCCTATCACAGTGAGACACTCTCTGATACTGTTCGAAGGTATTCCACCTATGACAAGGATTTTTAATTCATTGTAGGCATGCCGACAATGGAAGCATTATATTACAGGAAGAAAACGATTATCCACACTGATCACAAGCTGCTACAATTCATGTAGGCACACTAAAAGTTACAGAGTGAATGCCATCAAAAGTGGTCTACGCACTTGCAAAAATTCTACTTGAACATTAATTACAAGAAGGGGAGCACAATTCATGTTCCAAACTACCTTAGCCACCCCTATGTTGTGGCACTAACCAAAGTTCTCAACCCTTGTAGGCATGATACCTATAGGTGGTCCCAATTGTATGACAACCACCTTGAATTTAATGCTACATATTAGGCACTAGGCATGGGTAAACAAGTTCTAGAATGTCACCTCTAGGATGCACTTTTGTGCTATTTGGGCCATATTTTTGTTCCTTCAAGCGAGATTACAAAGATAATTTAAGAGGCATATTACAGTTGGGTGGCAAGGAACTTTAGTGTGGAGAAGACAATACTAGTACTTTACAATTTTTTCTATAGGACAAAACTATGACATAACATCTATAGGTATATCAAATCATGCACTACCTATGCCATTGCGAATCCTACCATTAAGAAGCATGGAGTGTACAATCCTCTAGCTACCCTAGACAAGCCTTACGAATCAATTTACATGGATTACATGCTAGGTTTTCACTTCATCAAGAATGGTAATGATTGTGTCTATGTGGTTGTTGATCTGTTCTATGAAATGGCCATTTTGGCACCATGTAAGAAGAGTGTCACATCTGAAGACACTACTAAGCTCTTCTTTGAGCATGTTTGGGTTCATTTTGGGCTTCCACAGATCATTATTTTAGATAGGGATAATATGTTCCTCAGTTCCATTTGTTCCAACCTATGGTCTTTGATGGACACAAAGCTGGCAAAATTGATTACCTTCCACCCCAAAACAGGTGGACATATAAAAGTGGTTAATTATATGATTGTGTATATCCTATGCATGTACAACTCCAAGCATCCATCTACATGGGATGAGAGCCTTCCATATGTTCAACATGGCTACAAGATATTGTTGAAGGAAAATCTCCCTGCGGACAGGTAGATCTCCTCTTGAGAGCTAGACTCTTAACTCTCAAGATAGAAGATGCTTATCATTGTCACTGAATTCCTTTCAGATCTAGATAAACTAATGTGTAAGGAGGAAGGAGAAAATAAGTATCTTTTACCGGTGTTTGTCCCTACACGGTCTGAGTTGAGCTCCAATCTTGAACTCTTCGATAAGCCCTGTAGACAAACACAGATACAACCAACTTCCTACTCTACTGAGATTAGTTTGAAACAAATCTATCTATTAGAGACAAGTTCATGTGAGATTAAGCACAAACTAGAAAGAAACAGGCCAATCATATTATATTGATGAGAACAACAATGAAGGAAACTTACAACCATAGACGCGAGTGCAACAACTTCATCAAGTCCTCCTTGTCTAACCCTTGCTCAAAAGACCCACGATCAGAATGGAAATAACTTCACTGATTATTCTCCTCCACTTCACTGTGTGTTTCCTATGATATCATAGGTTTCATGCCTCTAATCCTTCCCCCCTTTCACCATGAGAGGGCCTGCTTATATAGGTTTAGAGAGGCCCAACCACTTGAGATATATTTAGGGTAAGTTGAGGATTTTCCTCCTTCAGTTAGGGATATTCCCTAAGATCATGGCTTGACCAAGGATTCAAATCCATTGCCTTCAGAGATTGAAGAGATATTTTCCTCATTCTTCTCAACAAACCAATTTTTTCCCCAGAATAGGTAGCGCTCCCCCAAAAGGGGCATCAGAGCGCTATAACTCTCCCTAACAATGCATAGGGGGGCGCCAACACTCCTAACAGTAGAAACGCTCCTCAAAAAGGGCAGACAGAGCATTATAACGCTCCCTAAGAGTGTATAGGGGAGCGTCAACACTCCTAGCAAAGATATAGGGGAGCGTTCTCCTATGAAACTCAATTTTTAGTGGTTCTTTCAAATGGCAAGAGGTTCATAACCTTGTTAACCCATTCCTCTTCTTCCAAATCAAATGTTTGAGGTGTTTCAAGTGTCCTTCCGAGGTCATTATAAGTATGACATAGGAATTATGGCAATATGCTTTTTCTGACATTTGTGACACTTGCGACCAAAATGTGACACTTGTAATGACGACACTTGCGACACTATAAAAGTGAGTAATTTTGATGTGTAACAGATTGCCCCCCAAAGTATGAAGTTAGAAGACGAGAACTGATAATTGAAATTCTTTGTAGACTTTCAAGCAAGGGTATAGATGCAGAGAACCTGACAGAAGCTGCACACAAACATCCAACAAATATTATGACATGTTTCAAACCCATGGCCAACATACCTATGCTTGGGTGATAAAGACTTGCAAGATATGGCCGCCATAAAATACACTGCAGATCCATAATTGTATTGATAAAAGGTATAGCCACCGAAGATACAGTGTGGATCTATACTCCTATGACTTGAACTGATCGTAGCCACGAAGAATACATAGTGGATCTACGATATGACAAGACATAGCCACGACCAATACAAAGTGGATCTATGTAACAGTATATGTGTCATTGTTCAAAAGAAACTCCTTCACAACCTGGGCAAAGTACATATAAGAGTGATGAATCAACCCAGGGTATTCTTACCGATCCCGATGTAGTACGAATCTAACCATGTGAATAGATGTACTGATGTCGAACATGGCAGAAACCACTTGATTACCGGTCAATGACGTAAACCGTTAACAAGTGCGAGGGAAATCATCATTAATGTCACTGATTCCCAAGATACCCTAGCACATTCCAATGAATGTGAATGGATGAGATGAAGTCAAACATCTGTGGAATCATTCGATCAGAGGTCAATTATGTAAACCCACTGTCGAATGTGAGGAGGCCTACCATTGAGGCATGCAGGTCCCAAAGTACTAATTGGTTTCTAAGTCTAGTCCCTGGATAATGTGTTGAAGTTGACAGGAATAAACTTGTCGAAGGAGGCCTTGATGTATCCCTCATCAACGATACGAAACAGACACAGAGATGTAATTGGTAGATCAAATGAACATGGACTGACATGGGTATTGAGACAAGATATTTGTGATGGTTGACTCTTGAGGTGGATACTTCCCTTGAACACTGAGGCACAACAACAGAAACATGACATGGACCAAAACATGATGATGCAGTGGATACCGTGACTTTCATCGGGTGACCCAAAGGAATAAGAAAAACTCAGAGGATTGGTTCAATGTAGAGGTTCAGTGGATTAATATGTGTGCAAAGACAAAGTGTCGTGTTCAAAGGCGACCATAAGAATTACTTGGTGATGTTCTCAAAAACTGCTTGGCTTTCTTCTTTCAATTTTTCCCCCATCCAGATAGACGAGTACCTCTTTTTCATTTAACGAGCTTGAGGAGGGTAACACATGCTCGATATAACTTACCTTCGGTAAGTCCCTCTTCCTTTGTTTAACGAACTAGAAGAAGTAAGGGTTCAGTCCCATATGGGCCTGTCAATGTTTGTTTAACAAGTCCAAAGACATAAAACCAAAGGTTTTTCATGATTATAGAGTCTGGAAAAACACTTAAAAGAGAACTCTCTCAGTTCCTTTTTCGTAAAGTAGTCTGATGAGACTGAAAAAGAGATAAACTATCGCTCAACAAATGTTTTCTTCAAGTAATTTAACGAGTGTGAAGAGAACAAGGTCGCTCGGCAATATTTTCATGTTTAGAGAGTTTGAAAAGAACTTAAAGATGACTCCAATGTTGTCCTTTTTCGTAATGTTAGTCTCGTGAGGCCGAAAAAGAGATAAATTATCACTCGAAAGATGCCCTTTTAAACCTTTTAACGAGTGGAAAAGGAATCAAGATCACTCGGCAATCTTTTCATGTTTAGAGAGTCTGAAAAGAGCTTAAAGGAGACTCCAGGGGGTTCCTTTTTCGCGTATCCATACAGGTCTGAAAAAGAGATAAAAGTTTACTCGGATGCATTCTCATGTATTTTTGAGCACGAGAAAGAACAAAGACTAAGATCGGTATGCCCCCAGCTTGAAAGCTAGTGGCTTAACTCCAGAATGATCAACAAAGGCTAGAGACATGCCCTCCAAGCTTCAATTCATTCACTGACTTTGAGGTTGTCACCAATTTCTCTAGTAGATGAGAAAAAGGAGAAGGGTGGATGAAAGGAAGGTTCAAGAGAGGTGACTGTTTCATTTTTTAACGAGCTTGACACAGGAAAAGAACTATGCTTAGAGCCTCTGTTTCATTTTTTAACTAGCTTTCCACAGAGAAGAGAAACTATGCTCGTGGTTACTTATTGATCACGACTTCCAAGAGGGTAATGCTCTGGAAGGATACCATGTCAAGGGACAAAACTTGGTCATGGCCTCTAGGAGATATTCACTGGATGGAAGATAATCACTCGGGAAGGAACACATGTCGAGGGTTACGATAGGGGTAAGGAGATTAGGCCCCAATAACCCTACCGAAGAAATCACCATGTCCACTACTGGATCCAAATCATCAGAAGTTGAAATCATGGGAGATGATGAAAAATCAACATCAAGAGGGGAGATAGGTTGTATATCTGCCCGAATTTATTCACAAGGGGGAAGAAAAGAGGATCGGTGACGGTTACTATCCCAAGGTAACTTGTCAATGTGAAGCATTTCCAAAATAGATTCATTAGAAGGAAAATTTGGGGAAATGTAGTTGATCGCAGACGACAAGGAACTCAACTGTGATTGCATCGAGGAAACGTCAGGCGCCAATAGATGTTGTTCATCCGACGAAGGAAAAATAGATTGGATAGAAACGTATGATGTTTCGGTTGGATGAAGTGGTATGGTGTCACCTAGTGCATCGAATTCCAATGGACGAGGTACAATCCAAGGGTCAGATGATTCCAAAGATTGATAAACTACGGTTGAAATCATATCGACAGTGGCAATATGATGTGTAGTCGGTGGAAGTGGTGTAGGGAAGGTACCCATAAGGATAGAATCTTTCAGTAAGCCAACACCAATGCTTTCATACGTGATCTTGTGGTCTCCCAAGAAAGGAATATTGTTGGTAGCGGGAGTGCGAGCATCGGTCTTGCAGAAATCCAACTGATCAATAGTGACAATTTTTCCCTGATGAGGAAATTGGACACATCGAAAAACCGATGAGGCAACAACTATCATAGCATAAAACCAACTTCTTCCAAGTAATAAGTTATAATCGAGGGGAGCATCGACCACCTCGACATCAACAGTAACAGTTTTTCCACCCAATTGGATGGGCAGGGACTGTAAAAGCCCATGGTGATGAAAACCTCGCCCATCGAAGGAGCATAACATCGTTGGGGATTTGTTAAGTGTGGGTGATTTTAAGCCTTTCCAACACGCCAAAGACATGACACAAGTCAAATCTCCCTCATCCAAAATAGTTCGGTGGATTTGTTGGTTGTGAACAACAACATCAACTTGGAAAGAAAGTTGGTGGGAGAGTCAAGACGCATAATTATCCAGTTTAAACATGATATGGTTGGACAACTCAAGATCAACAGCACCAAGAGTGGCCAAGAGCATTCTACGTTGACTGGGGCAGTGCTGTAGAACTTCTAACGCAGACATAGTGCACGGTGCTTGAGCCAAATCTTCAACAATGTTCTAGTTCTGGGCGGCACGTGAACTAGGATTAAAGGTAGCTTTACGTATAGTGTTCTTAGGAGGGCGTAAGATAGAGTCGAACATGGGTTTCTCAATCTGAAGTGGTCTAGATGGAGGATTAACTGATGGAAGACTAATGAAGGACGATGATGGATCCAATAAATTACCAGTACCGGTAGTGTCTTTTCCTTTGTCAGGGTTACCTGGTGTGTTGTATGTCTTGGAGCGAGTGGTCAAATTAATCCCATTAAACATATAAATATATGCACTCGATGAGGCCTCATCATGAGGATCGCTAGAACTGCCCCCAGGAGAGGGGGTTTGAGCAACCATGGATTGCTGTTGTGGAAAAGATTGAGTAAGCACAACGGGTAGTGACTTTCCTTGGAAAATTTTGGCCACTTCATTGCGAAGTGGACAGTCTCAAGTGTAGTGATCATCACCACAAATGATACATAGGAATTTCAATTTCTGTTGTGTTTCCTTTTGGGTAGCAGGTGTTTGATTTTTTGTTTGTTCATTTTTATTTTTTGATTTATTCTTTGTCTTATTCTTACATCCGGATTGGTGTGAAGGGGTAGATTGAACTGCATTCACCTCAGAGATCTGAGTTTGGGGGGAGGTAGTGGAGAGTGTGAGTGATTGGGAAGTAGATTGAGTTTTGACAGAACCGATAACACCATCCGCATGAGATGAGGATGATGGTTTATATGGATCGGTATTAGCTCGAGCAACATTCAGAAGCAAATCATACAAAGTACCATATTGGGAATAAACCAAATCTAAATACTGAGCCCGAGCGATGGCTTGTTCCTCTGTGACCGCACCACCCATAGAGACATTGTGAGCGATCGGGGGTAACAGTGATTTAGTAAACCATTCCTCCAATAGTATGTCAGGAATGACTGCCGTGATCATCCTTCGTCGTCGCCTCCACTCATGAATATGGTCAGAGATATGCATGGAGTTAGTTTGACGAAGAGAGATCAAGAGTTCAGTACCCATCTCGTAATGAATAGGTAGTTGAAAGTGCGTGAGGAAAGACATGGCAAGGGAATTGAAATCATGAAAAGAAGCACGTGGTAGTTCAATATACCACTTTGCTGCCGAACCAGTGAGAATTCGCTGGAAACGACGCAAACATACATAATCATCGATGAGGGAGTTCGATGAACACCACAAATGGAAAGTCATCACATGGTTGTTTGGATCTTTGCCAAGGTTTCCGTCAAATTTCAGAATATCAGAAGGAAGTTTAGCTGGAATGACTGGCCAAACTGGTGAATGAAAAATAGGATCATTAGTTAACCGAGACAAGTCTGGGAGATCTAGAGTCACAAGGAAAGGTAGTTTTCGGTTAATTTGTGAATGATACTGGTGTGGCATAGGAACACCAGTAGGACCATAAACTGGGTTAGGTGGATAGTTGTAACCAGTATGTCCTCCTACATACGGTTGTTGCTGGCCAGAATAAGAAGGATTCGATGATGAATGAGAAACATTTGCATAACCCGGTGGGTTCTGAACATTATAGGCCAAGTGATTTAATTGCCCATGAGGAGGATAAACATTATGACCTTGAGAATGGTAAGGAGTAGATCCCAGAGGTGAATACACATTAGACCCATGAGGAGGATAAGACTGTGGTCCCAGAGAACTCCAGGTGGTGTTTGGGATGCCTCCTGGATAAGGTTGTCCGTAAGATGTTCCGGAAGGAACAGGATTTGATACTCCTCCTAGTGGGTTATTATACGAGTGCCCCCCAACGTGGGGTTGAGTAAAAGTGCCTCCTGAAGATACTCCCCAGGATTGTGAAGGGTTTCCAACATATAAAGGTTTCCCCCCTGCCAGTGGTGGATTTACGACCGGGGTATGATTGGAAAACAAAGGTTTCCCTCCAGGAGGGGCATGAAAAGGGGGCTGTCCCCCAGGAGGGGTAGGCCCTCCATGGAAAGGTAGTCCTCCAAGAGGGAAAGTTTTGTTAGATGGTGGTTTCCCTCTAGCCATTTGTGTTGGGCTAGCAGGGGTTTGCATTCTCGGGTGAGCAGATGTCCCAGTAGAATCGTGTGGAACATGTGGAGTTGTAGAGTAAAAGCTTGTAGATATGGGGGTAGAGATTGAAGTGCCTTGGAGATGAGTAGAGGTGATGAGTCCCACATTAGGATGGACTTGTGCTGGTGTAACAGTAGGGTTAATAACCTGATCGACTGGGTGATTCATGGTTTGACTGGATGGTCCTGTTTCACTAGGAGGGTCATGAGGATGAAAAGGCTGTCGAAAAGATTCGAAATGTTCATAGAGATCATGTCCCGATGAAGTCCTCCATACAAAATGAGCAGGTGTGGGATTGGTATCTACTGCGGTGCTAGGACGAACAAGAGTCCTAGACTCATCACCAAAGATTGGTTCTGTGGATCCCATATATGTTTCGGTAAAAATCCTCTTCGGTAATCGTGGGACCTCTTCATCTATGACGTTCCCAAGGGAGTCTAAATGAACTAAAAGTGGTTCGAGAGGGGTTACCAACACAGATGTAGTGGGATTTTCAACCGTGACCAAAGCGCCTTCTGAGTTATCTAACGGAGGAGCAATAACACTTTCAACGTCAGATTGATTTTCTACCTTTCTACGGTAGTTGTCTTCTAGAGGGTTAGGAGGTAAGGGTTGATAGCCTTCTGGAGGCATCCCTTGCATCCTACATGATCAACGAAGACCTTTATCGTCTATAGGCTCAATTGTGGAGAATACAATAACACACTAAAAAACTAGGGCCAACTAACAAAAAGAAATAGCATACGCTAATAAAATCTAGGAATCAACCAAGCAGACAAAACTTCTCTCGATGATCGTACTAGTTGGTGATGAAATCCAACATCGCGTGATCAAGTCGAGAAGGGGCTAGGATGTGGTGGAATAGTTACAATGGAGACCTGCTTAACGGACTTTCACCTTGGTGTAAGCTTCCACGCAGTAATTGTGGATTTACCCTCCAAGGAGCCCGAGTGAGTTTGAACAATGTCTATTCTAGGTACAATGAGACTTCCCTTCACTGTCACCTTGTGTAAGTACCTAAAGGTTATGGCAACTAAAGACACCAATTCGTAGTGAGTCCATGGGAAGGTACAGTTGACAGTCCGATCTGAAACGTATGGGCAGGATAACAAGTCCGAAATCAACCCGAGAGGCTCCCACACATAATCGTGGGTATACCTTCAAGTGACCCCCAATATACGATCCGACCACTACAAACAGTTGAACCATGGAGGGATAATCTCTGTAATTCGCTTGAATGTGACCTTGTGCATAACCCCTGTGTGAGAGGGGGATCCCAGAAAACCAAAACAACAATTGGATTTGACTCTCCCTAGCTCAGGATGCTAATGTTTGTTTTGAAAACTTTGGAGAGTTGCACTCACAGCCTAATCCAAAGTGCTAACCCTAGTCTACTGTTGGTGGAAGATCCTAAAAACAAAAAAATGTTCTAGATAGTTTTTAATTAGCATTCGTTTTACAACTGTTCTTTACTCAAAGGGTGTATGAAAGTGAAACTGATGGAATGATGACTCAATTCCCAAAAAGATTCATAAAATATGATAAGCAATCGTTTCTTTTCAATGAACGCCTATTTAAGGGAAAGAGAAAGAGTCGTTTTCGCTATCAAACACTAATATGGAATGTCCTTAATCAATTTGTTCTCAATTGAATTCAATGTAATGCTAAAACATTTCAGAAATGCCTTCTAATATGCAAACCAATCACTAAGATGTATCTTTGTCGTTTGTATGCGAATGATGATTAATTCAATGCAAAAACTTCTCCTACCAACTATCCTTTCAGATCAAGGAGATTCAGACAAGCATAAGTAGATTTCACACAAACAACACACCCTCTTGCTATGATTGAAACAAGAAGCAAACATAAAACAAAAGATAACAAAGAAAATAAAAAAATTCACACAAAAAAAGATGTTTAAGAACAATGACCTCAAAGAACCAAATGAGACGATTCACAGATTTCTGATGCCCTTCACCAGAGTTCCCGCTTAGTCGGATAGGAGAGAAGAAAGCAGTGGATTGATTTCAAGCTCTCAACAGCAGAAAAACTCAAAAATAAGGAAGAAGGCCACAAAATCTGAACAACAAGGTGCTTATTCCTCAGAAGGAAGGATGTCAAAGGTCAAATAGGAAGAAGCATTGAATCACAAAGAAGCTCAGCAAGTGAAAAAGCAGAGATTGGATCTCAAAAAATGCAATTCTGGAAAGGATTTTTTACAAAGGGAGGCTAGCACTCTGGTGTAAGGGGTACCAGAGCATTATAATGCTTTGTCTAAGGCTTTTAGGGAGTCCTGGCATCCTGCTAACAAGGTAGGGGAGCGCTGGTTTCCTAAAATCCAAAAAAAAGTCCAAAAAACCCTAAAACTTAGTGGAATTTTGGCATTCAGAGTATGTGTGATGGAATAAGGATTCAATCAATGTATAAAATCAAACATATGGGGTGAAAAAGGTTTAAAAATATCAAGGGGTAAGACAAGGTCTATGAGGAAAACCAAAACTAAAAAGTTTCGATTCATCCCCAGTGGAGTCGCCAATTTCTGTTGAAGGAAAATATCCCTGCGGATAGGTAGATATCCTCTTGAGAGCAAGACTCTTAACTCTCAAGACAAAAGATGCTTATCATGGTCACTGACTTCCTTTCAGATCTAGATAAACTAATGTGTGAGGAGGAAGGAGAAAATACGTACCTTTTACCAGTGTTTGTCCCTGTACGGTCTGAGTTGAGATCCAATCTTGAACTCTTCGATAAGCCCTATAGACAAACACAGATACGACCAACTTCCTACTCTAATGATATTAGTTTGAAATAGATCTATCTGTTAGAGACAAGTTCATGTGAGATTAAGAACAAACTAGAAAGAAACAAGCCAAGCATATTATATTGATGAGAACAACAACGAAGGAAACTTACAGCCATAGATGCGAGTGCAACAACTTCATCAAGTCCTCCTTGTCTAACCCTTGCTCAAAAGACCCACGATCAGAATGACAATAAATTCACTGATTATTCTCCTCCACTTCACTGTGTGTTTCCTATGACATCATAGGTTTCATGCCTCCAATCCTTCCCCCCTTTCACCATGAGAGGGCCTGCTTATATAGGTTTAGAGAGGCCCAACCACTTGAGATATATTTAGGGTAAGTTGAGGATTTTCCTCCTTCAGTTAGGGATCTTCCCTAAGATCATGGCTTGACCAAGGATTCGAATCCACTGCTTTCAGAGATTGAAGAGATCTTTTCCTCATTCTTCTCAACAAACGATTTTTTTTCCCAGAATAGGTAGCGCTTCCCTAAAAGGGGCATCAGAGTGCTATAATGCTCCCTAACAATGCATAGGGGGGTGCCAACACTCCTAACAGTAGAAACTCTCCTCAAAAGGGCAGACAAAGCATTATAACGCTCCCTAAAAGTGTATAGGGGAGCGCCAACACTCCTAGTAGAGGTATAGGGGAGAATTCTCCTCTGAAACTCAATTTTTAGTGGTTCTTTCAAATGGTAAGAGGTTCATAACCTTGTTGACCCATTCCTCTTCTTCCAAATCAAATGTTCGAGGTGTTTCAAGTGTCCTTCCGAGGTCGTTATAAGTACGACATAGGAATTATGGCAGTATGTTTTTTCTAACATTTGCGACCAAAATGCGACACTTGCGACACTTGTAATGAAGACACTTCCGACACTATCGAAGTGAGTAATTTTGATGTGTAACAGATATCCCTCCACAATTCTATTGGTGACTTCTCTTTTCAGGTGTGCTTGGGGTTCCAATAATTGAAACCCATTGATGTAGCTCTACCCATTTCATATTCATTGGAATAGTCCTCCCATGGTTACATCAAGATAGATAAAGTAGCCAAATTTGATGAATAGATCCATCACATTCAAAAACAGGTTCATGATATCCTACAAAAAGCTAATTGCAATTACAAGAAGTGACATGACCAACATCAGGTTCCACATAAGTTTCAGTTTGGTTATAAGGTGTTTCATTTGCAGAAAGAGTGCTTCATAGGCTTCCACATGAACCTTATACCATTCAGATATGGACCTTTCATCATCACAAAGGATATGGGTGAAAATTATTTTGAATTGAGTATTCCCCCTTTCCCTTGATTGCACCTAGTATTTATTGTGGAGCTACTTTGACCATATTTTCTACCCCTATTGGACACTTCATAGGTGGATGAACATTTGGAACCTATGGAAATCAATCCTGACTACATTGAGTAGGATACACTGGATCGAATCATGGACACCAAGACAAAGGAACCCACCACCAAAATGTACAACTCTATTGGGTTGTCAAAGATTGACAACTTCTTCACCAAGGAAAGTGGCTCACTAGGAGTCAAATTCAACAAATTTACCCCATTTTATGAAGGAAATTGATGCAATGGGGACCATTTCTTCCTAAAGGGGGAGGAATGATCATAGAAAATTTTAGGGGTGAAATTTCCCTCATGGACGAAATTAGGGGGTTTGGAATTTTGGTTGGGTAAATTATTTTCATAGAGGGATTTGACTATACATAGCCCCAAATTTATTTAAAAAAATTATATCTAAAAGCTTGAGCCCGTAGGTATTTGTGAGGGAAGAGAAGAAAAGTTCGTTTTAAACTTGAAACTTTTTAACTAGATCCTTCCATTCGCCCTGAAATTTATGGGAGTGACAATTATTTGAAGGTATTTCTCCCTATAAATTTCATGTACAATTTGTTTCA
>ML864122.1:11673-22643 GCA_009831015.1 Picea engelmannii | reverse complement strand
AAATGAGGAGATAATTACTTCAACTTCATTTGAATTTTATTTTCTTACCAATTCGTTGATAATATATCATCAACACCATGACCATTGTTTGTCCATACAAATATAAGAAATTCATATTATTTCAAAATGCATTGGAGAAAAACATTACTGATGTTGGACAAACCCTCCCACTACTCAAGAAATGACATATTGTCATCATTTGGAAAGATGATTTCACAAAAAAATCCATAAGAACAAGATTTGCACTAAATTTTTGGATTGATAAACTACATTTATATGATATCATCATAAACAAGATTATTTGATATTAACGATATCATTCACTTGAACATAGTTAAAGTAGAGCATCAAAAAGATAGTTTAAGAATCACAACTATATGTCATTTTGATATCTAGGAAACTTTTGATATTTATGTAACTAATAAAACTATTTCATTTAATGTGACCTTAGGATTACAAAGTTTCCTCAACGCATGCTAAGAGCCATCTCCATCTCTATATAATGAACCTGATAATCACCATAAATAAATAAAAAAGTCTATGATGAAATTCCGTTTCGTTTAAGATAAGAATTTAGGATAAGGTAAGATTTATTTCTATCCATAAACTAATTATGAAAGGTTCAAAATACTTAAAGGTGCATGTCATCATGGCAAGCAGCACTAAAACAAAAACATCAGAAACATCATGCTAAAAATATGTGTAACTTGTCATGCCCTGTACATAGGGACTTATAATGATTATCTAATATCTCTATCCTATCTCTATCTCGGATGAAGATTCTCCATCAATTCTACCAGTCCATTTCTTACCGAATTAGAGTTGTTCATATAACCAATAACTCCTACCATGTTCCTACAGTTTTGTGGAAGATAGTGATCAAACGAGTTTCGGTGATTTTCCAATGCCGAACACACACAAAACAAAGGGGTCATGCTATTTACCAAAAACGTGAAGAGAAAAAAAATACTGGAGGACTATGGCCTCGGTACTTCAGGGTTTCGGGGTTCAGAATCCCGTGACTTCAAAAGCCAAAACATAAAAATGCAACAATTTCCAAATCGCGAAAAAGAAAGTGGGACCCGCACATCAAGGTTTCAGGGTTAAGAACCTCGCAAGTTCAAGTGCCCGAACATCAACATGTCCAAACCTATGAAATGCGAAAAGGAAAGGTGGGACCCATACTTTGGGTTTTCGAGGCTTGGAACTTCACGAGTTCAGTGTCCATACATCAACATGTACAAACCATTGAAAATCGAAAAGGAAAGGTGGAACCAGTACTTCGGGGTTTCGGGGTTCAGGATTTCACAAGTACAAAAGCCAACATCATGACACAACAACTCCCGAAATTGCAAAAAGTGACCAGCACTTTGGGATTTCGGAGTTCGGGGTTTTGTGACTATAGAAACCAACATCATCACTCAACAACTCCCGAAATTGTGAAAAGTGACCAGCATTTCAGGATTTCAGAGTTCAGGATTTCGCGAGTACAAAGCCAAACATCAATACACAACTTTCGAAATTATGAAAAGTGATCAACATTTCGGGATTTCAGCATAGGGGATTTTGCGAGTTCAAGGGCCCCAACATCTCATGTAACAAACCTATGAAATGAAAAAAGAGAAGGTTGGACTAGCGCTTCGGGGTTTCGGGGTTCAGAACCTCACGAGTTAAAGCGCTCAAGCCTCACATGTTCAACCTTCGAAATAGGAAAAGTGGAAAGGTTGGACTAGAAGATTGCAATCTCTTTCTGTTGTAAAAATAAAGGTAATCATACGCAAAGGAGAAGAGTACTCTACTTCTACTGTGAATTTTCACACTATCTCAAAATTTCATGATCTTTGTCCTTTACTAGTGTTCTTACTTCCATTCTGGGAGACAACAGGTGTAGAAGGATTCAATGTCCATTTACATATCAGAATTCTGAAAGTCTAAATTTTGTGTTTTATACGCATATAATCTATAAAAGGGGTACAATAGGGTAACAATTTTTGTAAAAGGTAACTCCTATTATATTCACTTAGAGCCTCTTTTAATCAATGCATTAAATGTCACCAGTACTAGATCTGTGAATCTAGGTAAATACATGAATAAGAATATCATTCCCTCAGAGTTTAGAAATTAGAGTTGATGTTCTGAGGTATTTCCTGGGGTTTTAACTACAGAGAGGACCTTCCCTGTTAACGTTAATCTCCTCCTTTCCTTACTTACTTATAGAAAATTAAATTATAGGTGCATCCATCTAACATTTTAATCCCAGGAGGAAACAATTTTCTAGAGTTTGGATGTTTATTACAAACTTCACGACGACAGACAGATTATAACTACGAAAGGACTTCATCTTCCGCAAGAAATAACTATACCTCAGCAGATAGATGTGAACATTCCTCCAGACATATTACAACTATATAAATAAGGATTTCCTTCACATATATTCCTCACAACGAACAAAAAAAATGGGAAACGTTACAGTTCTGTTTAATCAAATACAATGCATCAGATATCAAATCATTCAAAACAAACAATAGAAATTACTCCAGTTCAAATTTAATAGATACATGACATCGGATGAATCATAGCCATTCATAATTGAGAGGGGTAGATCAACATATCTTAATCAAATCTGTGGGAAGACAAAGGGAACAGCCACGTTCCTCCCAACCGTAGAACAGGGCAGCCAAAACTACTTGCCTGATTCACCCCCTAGCCTGACCATGAATCCATGAGGGCGAACTTGGAGACTCCTCAACAATAATTCAAATTTTTTCAGTCATTATCCCCTTGCCTCACACTTTCGCGGTAGTGGTCATATCATCAAGAGAACTCACAATCCTTTCGTAGCATACTTGGCAGCGTCCTACCTCCTCGCATATGCTATTTATCAATTTTTGCCCAAGTCTTTTTCCCTCCTTTGGGGATTTTCACATATTTTCTTAATCCCTAATTTTTAGGGGCTTCGAGTGGCCAAATATCTGATTTTCCACTTGTAATAATCAGCCCAGAGGCAGTTCCAACATGTTCCCCACTCATGGAGTCATGGTCAGCTCATTTTAACATGGTTGTTCCATTTGTCCTCCTGCAATTAATATAAATATTATGTTGTGATACAAGTGTCATAGTCAAATAGTTAGTTGAGTTACAAACAGATCTCTACCCAATAGTCACAATAATTAAATACAATTATTAAATTCGAAATTTGGAATTGCCATAAATGACAAAAAATTTCCATATTCAAATTTTCCAAAAACGAAAATAAATTTCCAGCACACAAAAATAAAAAATATTTTATTTTTGGGGGATGTCACATCCTTTCCCCCTTTAGTAAAACATTGTCCTCAGTGTTCGTTCCTTTCCTAGAACAGGATTGGATGAGATTTCTGCAAATCTCCCTCCAATTCCCAAGTGGCCTCCTCAGGACTAAAGTGCTTCCATTGCACCTTTACCTGAGCGACGGATCTGTTCCGAAGTGCTATATCTCTCCGGTCCAGAATATGCAAGGGTTCCACCTAGAACTCGCCTTCGAGTTCTACCTGCACCAAGTTCCAATCAATCATATAAGTAGGGTCATGAATATACTTTTTCAACAAAGAAACATGAAATACATTATGAATTCTTAGATTAGCTAGAAGTGCAAGTTGATATGCTACGGGTCCAATTCGAGATAGTATCTCGAAGGGCCCACAAAACCTGGGTGCTAGCTTTGCACAGTTCCCCAACTTCAACAAGCTTTTTCAAGCTTTGACCTTCAAATAAACATGGTTTGGCACTTGAAATTCCAAGTGTCTTCTTTTCTGATCCGCATAGCTCTTTTGTTTGTCTTGTGCTTCTTTCAAGTTCCGTTGTACCTTACTTACCATGTTCTCCATTTCTTGGAGCATCTCTGGTCCAACCATGACTCTGTCAGTCGGGTTATCCCAGCTAATTGGAGTTGTACACTTTCTGTCGTACATTATTTCGAAAGGGCTCAACTTAGCCGAGGTTTGGTACCCATTGTTATATAGAAATTCTACCAAGTGTAGGTAGTCTTCCCACTTGTTCGTCTTTGTTCTTACATACATTTGGAGCATATCCTCTATGATTTCGTTTGTCCTTTCGGTCTGTCCATCCATTTGTGGATGATAACTTGTACTGAAATTAAAATTAGTATTTATCCCTGCAAACAATTCCTTCCAAAAGGAGGATGTGAATTTTACATCTCTATTTGAAATCACCATTTTAGGAATACCATGCAGTCTAAGAATTTCTTTCACGAATATTTCAGCAATATTAATAGCTTTAAAAGTAGACTTCACAGGAATAAAGTGTGCGGACTTACTGAGTTTATCGATTACAACCATGATTGAATCATTCTATTTCTAAGTTTTAGGCAAACATGTTATAAAGTCCAGCGATATGGTCTCCCATTTCCATTCTGGTACTGGTAATGGTTGTAATAGGCCGGCTAGATGTTGGTGTTCGGCCTTAACCTGCTGACAATCTTGGCACCTAGCCAAGTACTCTGTTGTTTCTCCATTCATGTTAGGCCAATAAAATAGTTTCCAAAGTGTTGTTATTGTTTTTTGGTAGCCTGGATGGCTAGATTACAGTTTCTTATGCACTTCGTCTAAAATAATTAATTTTATCTCTCCTAAATCTTGTATGTAAAGTCTGTTTTTAAATCTTAATAGTCCCTTCTTATCGATACTTATATCTGGTTTATCTGAGTTTGTGATACTGTTTTGAAATTATGCGATCATCTTAGTGTAATTTCCATCGTTGATACCTGCCATCCTTATTCTTTGTTCTAGATCACTTTCTGTCGTGCTGATGTTTATCTCAAATAACCCATGGACTCTTCTGCTTAACGCATTTGCTACTTTATTTTCCTTACCCTTCATATGTTTGACCTCGAAGTCGAATTCACTCAAGAAGGATAGCCACATTGCTTATCTTGCATTAAGGTTTGGTTGGTTGAACATATATTTCACCCCGCTATTATCCATCAATAGTAAGAATTTTTTGCCCATTATATAGTGTTACCACATTTTTAAGGCATGTATTACTGCTACCAATTCTAAGTCATGAGTGACATAGTTTCACTCGTGTTCCTTTAATTTCCAGGACTCATAAAAAATCACATGCCCTTCCTGAGTTAGAACACCACATAGTCCCTCTTTACTTGCATCAACACATACTGTGAAGTCTTTATCTAGGTCGACTACCTTCAAAATGGGCGCCGATGTCAATAATTATTTTAGCTTGTTAAAACTGTCTTGACACTTTTGGGACCAGTTAAACTTGGTCCCTTTATTTTGTAATGACGTGATAGGGTAGGCTGTCTTGGAGAATCCTTCTATAAATATGCGATAATATCTGGTGATTCCCATGAATGACTAGATATCTGCCACATCCTTAGGCATTGTCCATTCCATAATGGTTTTTATCTTTTCCGGGTCTACGAAAATACCTTCCGAGGAAATGACATGTCCTTAATATTGTATTTCTTTTTGATAAAAATCACATTTGTCGAATTTTGTGTATAGTTTGTGTTTCCTTAGTGTTTGCAGAACTATTCTTAAGTGTTCATCATGTTCCTCCATTTTAGAATAGACCGGAATATTGTCGATAAATACTACTACGAACTTGTCTAAGTACTGGTTGAAAATGTTGTTCATCAAGCACATAAATGTGGTTGGTGCATTAGTGAATCCAAAAGTTATGACTACAAACTCGTAGTGTCTGTATCTTGTTCGAAAAGTTGTTTTTTTTATGTCCTGGTCCTTTATCCTAACTTGATGATAACCGGATCGTAAATCCAATTTTGAGAAGATCTTGGCTCCACCCACTTGATCGAATAGATCATTTATCCTGGGTAAGGGGTATTTGTTCTTAATGGTCACTTTGTTGAGTTGTCTATAATCGATACATAGTATTAGAGTACCATCTTTCTTTTTCACAAAGAGGACTAGTACTCCCCATGGCGAGATGCTTGGTCTGATATAGTCTTTGTCCAACAATTCCTGTAATTGTATTTTTAATTCTGTCAGTTTTGGTAGACTCATTCGGTAGGGTGCTTTTGAGATGGGGGATGATTTGGGTAGTAATTCTATGGAGAAATATTTTTCTCTCCTAGGAGGTAATTCTGGTATCTCATCAACAAACATGTCTCTGAATTCACATAGGACAACAAAGTCTTCTAACTTGGGCTTATCTTCTTTTTCTAATAGATTCGTCACTTGGATGGTGTAAACTTGACATCCCTTTCTAATAAATTTCTTGAATTGCATCGCTGAAACTTGTCTGATTGATACAGGTTTTGGTAGGCCTTGGGTTGTTCTAACAATGCCAAAATTATCTTTGTAGCTAAGTATCTTTGTATAACAGTCTAGTACTTCTTTGCGTTGTTCCAAACAATCCATCCCGATAATCACATCATAACATCCTAGTGGTAGGATGTTCATATTGGTCCTTATCTTTTGACCATCTAAGTTGAACTCAATATCAGAAACAAAGTTAACTACTTTTCTTTTAGTTTATGTTGCTAGTTGTACAAGCCAAGATTTTGCGTGCTTTTGTTTCTTAAGTTTATTCAGCTCTACTACATCGGGAGTAATATAACTTAACATAGCTCCAGAGTCAATTAAAACAAAAATTCGAGTGTCATGGATTTTACCTTCGATTTCTACCACCAAGGACTGGTGGTCAGCTTGTCGACCATCTATGGCTGCATTTATCTGATCCAGACTTCCGCCCATGTCACCCACTGTCGAGGCTTCCTACAAATTGTGGACAACAGTGCTATTTGTTGTGATTAAACGTGGACAATTCCTCCTTAGATGAGGCTCTCCACACTCCCAACACTTTAATGGCTCACGGGGGTTGTCCCCAAACTTTTTCATTCCCAGGTTTATCAGTTTACCGCTACCTTGCGTATTCAGATGATTGGGGTGAAAATACTTCCTTGGGAAACTTTTTGCTGCATTTCGATAAGGAGTTGGCTAGTATCCCATTTTCCGCTAGTGCATTCCATCTTTCTTCTTATCCTTCTAGGTCTTGGGAAACTCTACCCGATGTTTATACTGGTCATAGCACGTTCGTGCCTTCCTGAATGCCTCACTCAAGGATTTGGGGCTGTCAAACTCGATTATGTCCTGGTAAGCCTCTGGTAAACAGCTTAAGAATTGTTGAATCTTTACCTTGTCCTCCCGGATGTATGGTACAAACCTTAATAGTTCCAGAAACTTATTTATAAGGTCCTCCATTTTCATTTGTCTGAGTCGTAATTCGTAAAATTATTTCTTCTTCCTTTCATAATAGCTTTCAGAAAGGTATTGTTTCTTGAAATACTTCTTGAAGTCGGACCATTCCAACTGTTTCTCCTTTAGGCCCTTGGCCAATTTTAGGTACTGCCACCAAATGATGGCCTTTCCCTTTAGATTGTAGATGGCCATTCTGACCTTCATGTTGCTGGAATAGTTATAGATTTGGAAGTATTTTTTGATGTCCAACAACCATGCCTCGGATTCTTCTCCTATTCTGGGTTCTCCATCAAAAATAGTTGGTTTAATCTTTTTAAATTCTCCTTCAAGGTGGTCTGCTTGTTTTCTTTTTTTGTCTGGTATGGTTTTGTCTTCAGCTGAAGGTGTCCCTTCAGATGAATTGTCTCCTTTTTTTGTTTTCGCACCAGAATTCTTGGAGGCCCTCTTTCTGACCTATTCCTCATGGTTATCATCTTTTGGGATTTTCTTGGTTACTATACTACGCAACAGGACATCATTTATCTCTTGTTGTTCCTACTGTGCCTTCATCAATTTTTCATTGTTGGTCTTGAAAACCTATAGTTCAACAATAAGGTTCCTCATTGTTTCATTGTTTTGGAGTTCGGGATTTCGCGAGTATAAAGCCAAACATCAATACACGACAACTTTCGAAATTGCGAAAAGTAATCAACATTTCAGGATTTTGGCATTCGGGATTTTGCGAGTTCAAGTGCCCCAACATCTCATGTAACAAACCTCCTAAATGAAAAAAGAGAAGGTTGGACTAGCGCTTTAGGGTTTCGGGGTTCAGAACCTCGCGAGTGCAAGCGCCCAAGCCTCACATGTTCAACCTCCGAAATACAAAAAGTCGAAAGGTTGGACTAGAAGATTGCAATCTCTTTCTGTTGTAAAAACTAAGGTAATCATACGCAAAGGAGAAGAATACTCTACTTCTACTGTGAATTTTCACACTATCTCAAAATTTCATGATCTTTCTCCTTTACTGGTGTTCTTACTTCCATTCTGGGAGACATCAGGTGTAGAAGGATTCAATGTCTGTTTACCTATCAGAATTCCGAAAGTCTAACTTCTGCGTTTTATACACATATAATATATAAAAGGGGTACAATAGGGTAACAGTTTCTGTAAAAGGTAACTCCTATTATATTCACTTAGACCCTCTTTTAATCAATGCATTAAATGTCACCAGTACTAGATCTATGCATCTAGGTAAATACATGAATAAGAATATCATTCCCTCAAAGTTTGGTAATTAGAGTTGATGTTCCAAGGGATTTCCTGGGGTTTTAACTACAGAGAGGACCTTCCCTATTAACGTAAATCTCCTCCTTTCCTTACTTACTTATATAAAAGTAAATTATAGGTGCGTCCATCTAACATTTTAATCCCAGGAGGAAACAATTTTCTAGAGTTTGGATGTTTATTACAAACTTCGTGACGACAGATAGATTATAATTACGAAAGGACTTCATCTTCCACAACAAATAACTATACCTCAACAGATAGAGGTGAACATTCCCGCAGACGTATTACAACTATATAAATAAGGATTTCCTTCACATATATTCCTCACAACAAACAGAAAAAATAGGAAACATTACAGTTCTGTTTAATCAAATATAATGCATCACATATCAAATCATTCAAAACAGAGAATAGAAATTACTCCAGTTTGGATTTAATAGATACATGACATCAGATGAATCATAGCCATTCATAATAGAGAGGGGTAGATCAACATATCTGAATCAAATCCACGGGAAGACAAAGGGAACAACCCTGTTCCTCCCAACCGTAGAACAGGGCAGCCAAAACTACTTGCCCGATTCACCCCCTAGCCTGACCATGAATCCATGAGCGCGAACTTGGAGACTCCTCAACAATAATTCCAATTTTTTCAGCAGTTATCCCCTTGCCTCACACTTGCTCGGTAGTGCTCATAACAACAAGAGAACTCACAATCCTTTCCCATCATACTTGGCAGCGTCCTACCTCCTCACATATGTTATTTATCAATTTTTGCCCAGGTATTTTTCCCTCTTTTGGGGATTTTTGAAGCTTTTCTTAATCCCTAATTTCCAAGGGCAAGGGCTTCTAGTGGCCAAATATCTAATTTTCCACTTGTAATAATCATCCCAAAGGCAGTTCCAAGATGTTCCCCACTCATGGAGTCATGGTCAGCCAATTTTAACATGGTTGTTCCATTTGTCCTCCTGCAATTAATATAAATATTCTGTTGTGATACAAGTGTCATAGTCAAATAGTTAGTTGAGTTCCAAATAGATCTCTTCCCAACAGTCACAATAATTAAACACAATTATTAAATTTGAAATTCGGAATTGCCATAAATGACAAAAAATTTCGAGATTCGAATTCGCCAAAAACGGAAATAAATTTCCAGCACACAAAAATAAAAAATATTTTATTTTGGGGGGATGTCACACTCTACTTGGATGATTTTTTAACTCTGTGAAAAACTCACATATGTAAATATCATGCAACATTAGGATATGAAAATGTGATGAAAAATTATATGTCAACCATGATTAATATATTGAGCTCACCACTACAATGAAAGGTTGTATTTTTGTTGATTTAATGGTAAATCTTGGTAGCAAGGCACTCTATGTGCATGTTCAATTCTTCATTGGATGTGGAAGCCTCATTCTCAAGAAGAAAAAAATTACATGAAGAAGAAGAAGTCTTAGAATTGTCGTTAGGAGGCCTACTACTTTTCTATATTAAATAGCACTCATGAGGGGTGAATTGACAACCCTATTTATGTAATAATACATGCATCTACTTATTTTCTTCTTGATAAATTTTGTGTAAATATCAATGGATATATGGAGTTGTACATACATTGGAATTAAGAAATGAAGTGGAGTGAACTCAATAAACATCATTTCTAACAAAACATGAGCATGATAATGAATTAAAAAAAGGAAATGCCATCTTGTTTTTAGCACTAGAGAGTGATAAACTTTGGTTCCTATACGTGGTCCATTTGTTTTAAACCTTTTATCTAAAAATGAAGAAGGATTAAATCAAAAATTTTGAGCACTTTTATTCAACGAAAGGATTCAGAAAACTAACCATCAAAATTGAGGCATGCATTGGGTTTTAGTGTCATGTTTTTGAGTCGGTATTTATGTCAATTTTGCATCAAGTTTCTATCTCTTTTGAGTCTCTCTTTTGGTGAAACAAGCTATTTGTTTTGACAAGTAGGAACTAATTAATGGTAGTTCTTAGTGTGGGATTTGTCGTGCTCCATGTAACAAGTTGAGTAGCTCCTTCCTAGGTTGGATAGGAAAGGGATCCCTTTTATTACCCCATGAAGGTGTCCATTAACAAGTGCAGGCTTGACATTTTTGTACTTTCTCACTCCCCTAACTTGAATTTGTGGTGTATATCTATTAAATATAGAGGATGAGGATTGTGTGATATGTTATATTTTGTTGGAATCATGTGTAATTACCTAATTTGTCTACTCTTTCCTTTTGACTATAGTTATTGGTGGTTTGATATAAGCATGCATTGTTTTCTTTGAGATATTAGTTACATTTGCGGTTCCAAGTAGGGATTTATGTCTAAAGTTCTCTAAGATTTATTTGCTAATAATTATTTGTGGATTTTAAGCCACAGGGGATGTAATACTTTTCTAATTACATAAATGAAACTTGAACTTCACTACATTAAAAGGACACATAG
>ML864120.1:11625-22644 GCA_009831015.1 Picea engelmannii | reverse complement strand
TGCGCCCACCACATACTCGTCGTCTCTTCTTTGTCACAAGACTTCACACAAACCTGCAGTTTTGTCTCACATCATGCCTCACCCAGACCTGCGACAAGACTTCCCCAACTCCAAAGTCGTGTTGCCTGCTACTAGACTCAACCCAAAGAAGGTCTCCCCAACTATGTCTAGAGAATCACCTCAAGGCACCACAAGTCCTCCCATGTGGAGCGACTTGACTCCTTGAGGGAACTTGCCTCTCTTTGTCCAAATACGTCGCAGAACATTGACTCTGACTTTGCTCTCTTCCTTAAGCCTTCTTGTGTTGTGCCCCTTCACGAACCAACACGCCCCTTCGCAACCACATGCGCCCAAATGAACCCATGTGCTTGTCAACCTTCACGTCCCTTGGGACCAGCACGCCACAATCTTGGGTGCACCCCTTGTGTTGATGCACCCCAACCTCTTTGGTGTGTCCAACCTTGTGCTTTGCCTCATTCTTGGGCAAACCCCTTAGCGTGTTTACGTGCCCAAGGCACCCACTTGCCCAACTAGTGCAACTCTCAGGTGTCAGATAAACCCCAAATTTCATCTCCTTGAGGACTTGTGTGACGGTGCCCATGCCCATCTAGTCGAGTACCTTACAAGACAAACTTCAAAGTTTTCAAGCAACCACTTCATTGAATTTATTGTGTTTAAGTTTCTCTATAATAGCTTATGTTATCATAAATAAAAGGCACACAACAATAACACACTACTCTATGAAGACTTGCACATAAATAAAAGGGAACTATAACAAGAACCCATCCAAATGTGAAACAATACACATGTAGAGCTTCGCTGACAGTAGAAAAAACTGATTTAGGAACCATCCATGGGAAATCGTGGATGAATTTGTAACAAATCTCCTACAAGAAATGTTGTGGACCAACTCCTAAATAAAATCAGTATATTTACCTCAGGTTATAGAAACCTTTTGAAAATTCCTTTTCTGGCAGTCAGCCAAAACTCCTCTTCATTCACACGACAATCCCAAAGCAATGGACATTGAAAACAAGAATAACAAGGGTAATAAATACAAATAGTACGAGTTTCCAACTACTGCAAAATGCATTCCTTGAACTTGTACTACTTCTAGCACATGGGTCTAGTTGAATTTCACTTTTCATTCATTACAAACCTCCCATTAGACTCTCTAGGAGTGAAAGACAAAATGTCAACCTTGGAATTGTAAATATACATCAAACTGGCTCTTTAATATATAATACTAGCTCCAATTTTTTAAAATCTTTGTGTGTTGTGTTAGTTAAAACAGTTCAACTAAAGCTTTGTTTATAGAACAGTTTCCTTGTGTTTGGCTCTAAGAATGGAAGTACGCATCCCAAGATAGCATGTATCACACATTTTTTACAGCAGATAGCACAGGTTTCACAAGAAATGCCAGAGCATTTAACAGTCGGCATCAGAATAACAAGTGTCCGGCACATTAACAATAGTCATGTTTTAAGAAGTTGAGAATCAAACTAGAGTAATGTTTAGCCTCTGCACGTGATTGAACACATGAAGTTTTAAAAGAAGAGAAAAAGGATGCAGCATATCCTGCCTTTCTAATGAATCAGGGAACAAGAAATGTCTAAGTAAACCTTACATAAACTTATTATAAAAGGATCATGTTAAATGGTAAATTATGCCAAAAAATCTCATTCAAGTTACATCAGTTGCACCACAATTGCAAAACAACGCTTCTAATTTCTGAAACCCCATGAAAAATTTTCCACAATGACACCCTACAAAAAGCATATTACGTAGTATCAATATATGAATCTAACATTGTTGCTAAGTGTAGTTGCAGCCTCAGGGTAGCTTCTTATCAAAGCACTGCCATGAACAAAATAGGCATCCATGTTAGGAGATACAAGTTCAACCAGAAAGAGTAACTAAATTCCATCAGTATCAAAAGCAACAGGGCATTTCTTTATCAAATGATAAACTTACGAGGAGGATTCTATTTCCATAATCACCCTGAAGTATAATGTTAACATATTTCTTTGGTGAGCAGCTGCTGCACTGCATAAATCTTTCAGTCTTTAGAGTCATACAATAATGTCCACCGCTTGGAACTTGCAAAATGAGAGATACAATTGCAGACAACATAACAGAAGCATCAAAAGGTACAGCTCACTAATATTACAGATATAGTATGCAACAAGCAGAGCAATCACAGGAAGACGAGACAAGGACAAAATCCAGGGAGGAATATGAACAACATATGCACCATATTAAAGGCGGGCTATTAGAATTTATGTCAGAAAAGTAATGCAAATACATGGAATTATTTACTTGGACATGCAGATCTATGGCCAAGTCACCTGGAAGAGGATAAAAGCATAACTATCAGGAGAAACTTTAGTGCTGTCTGTGAAATTTATGCTCACAAATATTTTCATCAAATTTTAATCAATTCTTAATGCAAAGGTTTCACCCCTTGCTTTCTGGATTTTCTACATCCTAGGTCTCTCTCTTCCATCATCTAGTCTCTATTCTTTATGTAGCATTCAGAATGAACGAATTTATCAAATTACACTAATACTGTCATATTTTCTAGATAACGTACGAGGCATGTTACACATCTTTTTCTCTTCGCTCTCTTTCTACTTTCTTTCTAAAAAAGAAAATAATTTTTCAAGAGAGCAATCAGAAAATCTGGAGTTGATTTTAAACAGCAGATGGACATTGTTATCACAGGATTTGTACTTGTGCAAAGACCCTCACAAGATACCAATATTGTGTAACAACTAGAAGTAGATGCCACTGCTACCTAGGCAGGTACTTCCCCTGCTTTAGTTAACCTGTCTACCACTACGAAAATGCAGTCTTTGCCCTGGGCCTTGGGCAATCCTGTGATGAAATCCATAGATATGCTTTCCCATTTGTGCTCCGGAATGGGAAGTGGTTGCAGTAATCTTGTTGGGTGAGTGTGTTCATCCTTGTTTACCCGACAAGTGGTGCACTCCTTGATGTGGTGCATCACTTCTTCCTTCAAGCCCTTCCAAGCGGATCTCTCCCGTATCTGCCTGTATGTCTTGATGAACCCTTTATGCCCTGCTACTGGTGAATCATGGCATGCTTGTAACACTTTGGCTTTAAAGGTTGACTCGGGAACCAAGAAAATCCAGCCCTTGTAGTATATCTTGTACCTGCCCATCCATCAATTCGCATGAGAATCTGTTCTTTGAGTATTCCACCAAAAGGTGGGCCTTCCAGTCCACTGAGATGTCGATTATGGCATAAACTGATGGTCTTCTGGATAAGGCATCTTCCACCACATTATTCTTCCCTTTGACAAACTCAATTGCAAAGTCATATGCCTGGATTTTGCTCACCCATTTATGTTGCCTCTCATTTAAGTCCTTCTGATCCAAAAAGTACTTGAGGTTGTTGTGATATGTCCTCACAACAAATTTTGCCCCAACCAAATATTGCCTGAACTTAGCCAATGCATGCATGATGGCTAGCATCTCTTTGTCATAGATGGTGTAGAGAAGCTCAGGACCCTTCAATTTTCGGCTTATATAGACAATAGGGTGCCTATTCTGCATAAGCACTGCTCCAATGCCTTCCCCTGGGCATCACACTCAACTGTAAAGGGTTGTGCGAAATCTGGTAGAGCCAATACTGAACAAGTACTCATCACCTTCTTCATTTTGTCAAAGGTCAACTGTGCTTCTGGACTCCACTTGAATGCCCCTTTCCTGGTCAAATCGATCAAAGGTGTGCAAAGTTGAGAGAAGCCTTTGACAAACCTCATGTAATAGCAACAGATGCCAAGAAACCCCTTCAATTCTATGAGGGTCTTAGGTGTGGGCCAATCAAGTATAGCTTGTATCTTCTCTTGGTGCACCTGTACCCCCTTCACCCCAATGATGTGCCCTAAATAAAGGACCTCTGTCATTCCAAACTCACATTTGGATTCCTTATCATATAAAGATTGCCCTTCCATGATAGCCAAAATCTGTTCTACATGTTGAAGATGCTCCTCCCAAGTTTTGCTATACATCAACAAGTCATCAAAGAAGACTAAGAGGAACTTCCTAAGTTGCTTGTTGAAAACATGATTCATGCAAGACTGGAAGGTGGTTGGCGCATTAGTCAGCCCAAAAGGCATCATCAAGAACTCATAGTGACCATAGTGACATCGAAAAGAAGTCTTGGGGACATCTTGCTCCCTCATCTTTATCTGATGATAGCTAGAGCACAAGTCGATCTTTGTGAAGTATACAGCCCCATGGAGCTCATCCAATAGCTCATCAATCCTCGGGATGGGGTATCTATTCTTGATTGTCTTCTTATTTAATGCCCTGTAATCAATACACATGCGCATGGTCCCATCCTTCTTTTTCACCAACACTACTGAAGATGTAAAGGGGCTGGAACTTGGCCTAATGTGACCCATGTCTAATAGTTTTTTAATGTCCTTCTCAATCTCGTCTTTGTATTTCTTGGGGTGCTTGTAGGGAGTGGTGATGACAGGTTTTGCTCCCTCCTTCAACTTTATGATGTGCTCAAACCCCCTATCTGGTGATTCTCCTGGTGGTATGGGTTCAAAGACCTTGTTGTGCCTGTCAATGATCCTCTGAATCTCTGGTGAGTAGTGAGTATCTCCTTTCTTATCCACCTTAACCGATATTCTACATTTTGCAGCATAAGCAATGTCTTCCATCCTGAAGATGGCCTCCATGTGCTTTGTTGTCACCACTCTTGGTGTGTTGCCTGTCATGCCCTTGAGAACCACCTTTTTCCCATTTTCCTCTGTGAAAGACGTCTCCATGGTCTTGTAGTTTGTAGTAATTGGCCCCAACGTACTAAGCCACTGAACTCCAAGGATGATGTTGGTGTCTGGAAGGTCCATTACATAGAAATCTTGTGCCAAATCATGCCTACCCAATGTAAGCTTCATTCTCGGAATGTATCTGTCACAAGGCATAGTGTGCTCCCCTGCTAGCTCCACACAAAACCCCTCAAACTCAACTGTAGGTATGTGTCTTCTTTGCAGTAGGGTTGAGTCAATGAAGTTGTGTGAAGCACCCCCATCAATGAGAATTGAAACCTTCTTCCCTTGTAGCACCCCTCTCACCCTGAAAGTGTTGAATTTAAGTACCCCGCTGATGGATGTTGGTGTTACCTTCTCATTTGTTGCAAGGTGGTGATTTGTATCGTCCTCTTCTACGTTTTCTGTGGGATCTGCCTCTATGTTTTGTAGATGGTCGAAACTTTCCTCCTCTTCATCATCAGAGATCACTTCAATGTAGTGAGCCTTCCCCTTGCCCATGCATTTGTGTGTTGGGTCCCAAGGCTCTTTGCAGGTGAAGCACAACTGCTTCCTTCTCAATTCCCTCCTAGTGGTCTCATCCATTCTACCTCTTCCCCGGTCAAACCCGCTTTGGTCTCTCCCCCCTTGGTTCATAGGAGGTCTTTGGTCTCTACCCCTTGGTTTAGAGGAGGTCTAGAGGTAAATCTCGTCTTTGTTGTTGATCCCAAGTCCCTAGTCTTCCATATAGCATCATGCAAGTTGGTAGGCTTAAACGCCTTAACCCAAGCCCTTAAGGGCTCCATCAACCCTCTGTGAAGAGCATCATAAGTCTCACTTGAGACACATCCTGCACCATAACTGTTATCCTCTGAAACTCTTCTATATATACCTCTGGTGATCATGTCTGTCTAAACTAGGTCAGTTCCCTAAAAGGTAGCTTTGGATCCCCTTGGTCAAACTTGTCAATGAGCCTCTGTGTAAGCAGTGATATGATTGTGACCCAACGTAGTTAACCAATGGTACCAGCATAGCCTCCATCTCTCTCATTGGTTTAAGTTGTAGATAGGTATCAAGTTTCTGCACCCATACTAGCACAGTCACCTTGGAAGATCCATCAAAGTATGAGATTTTCATCTTGCTTTCCCTATGCTCCAATTCATAGTTATGCCTTTGATACTGTTTAGGCTTACCCCCGAACTTGATCCCACAATACTAATCCACTGTGACTTGCCTCTGGAACCCTGCACTCAATGAGTTATATTCCCTGGCATACCGCTCAAAATTGTCCTCAATTTCATCATCATAGTTGCGTTGTGGTTGGTTATCCAAGAATGTAGGTAGACTGGGTCTAGGGGTCATCCTACTATGTGTTAGCCCCTGAGGAATCCCTCCTCCATAACTCTGTCCCTCGATGTGGTAGTGAGGGCTATGCTCCTGATGAGGTCAAGTGCTCCCATGAGACCCATTGGCTTCCTTGTTTGCATAAATTTATGGTCCCTTCCCTACATGGGTCATCTACAGTAGGAGTTGCGCAATATTCACTTGATTGGCATTTATCTTCTCGAAGGTCTCTCTCATTTCAACTTGTCCCCTACGGATAGCTTCCTAATTTTCATGTAGATGATGTTCAAGTGCACTTTGTGTCTGATTTAAGGAGTGTTGTAACTCCTTTGCAAAACCCGCTAGAATCTGTGGCTCACTGTCCTCACTTGAACCCTCCATCTCTACCTCTGTTTCACTTGTCTGCTTGCCACGTCTACCCATGTAAATACCACTGAACTTCTGCATGCACTAATCCCCACAGGCTGGGAGGATCAACACTCTGATACCACTGTAATGTTCTCAGGACAATGTTTTTGCTGGAAACACTAACTGTTCACTACTTACTGTTGTTTGGATGTGTTTGCAGGTTTACTCATGAAATTGTGCATTAGGGTTTATATTATGGAGATTATAGCAATGAAGTGATAGATCTGAAGCATAAACCATAAACAAAGACAAGATACAATAAGAAACACCAATATAGAGCCAACAATGGCGTATCTGACCTTTATTTAAATAGTAGAGAGATCCTTTACCCAGAGACCTGCAGATCTGGAAGAAAACCACAATAATATCCAAAATGGAATGATAATTGCTACAATAATAACCAATGTTGATGATAATAGCCTTCAAAGGCACCCTGATGAGAAGATACAAGCCTCTAAAGGCCAATAGCTGCCAGATATGAATGATTGGGTGAAACCCTGGCCCTATGAACTGCCAAACCTCCAAACTGGTTGAGTTACGCACTTTTCAGGTGGTTGTAGATACCCAAGAATTTGGGCCTCCTCTTTCTGTGCCCCAAATGATTCCAAACTCTCCCTGAATGTAGATCAGGCCACTAAAACCCTCCTGGCAAAGTCTCAGGCTGAATGGTGAAGTGTTGACCCTCCAAATGAGCAAAGCCCTAACTGGTTTGCGCCATCCTAGATGACTGAAGACCCAATAATTTTGGCCTCTCCTAAAGACCTCCAACTGCTACAAAAATCACTGAAATGATACATCAGGACAATGCAACCCCCCTGGTGAAGTCTCAAGCTGAACAATGAAGATCTGAGCCACCAAATGATAGAAATCTCCTTCTGCAGTGCACCCCTCTCTTCATTCGTGCCAAACTCTAGGAAATAAACTGATGGGGAAACCTCCTCCTGACTAGGCTAGAAATGATGTCCTGGATCATACGAAGAATACCCAAATGTTCTTTTGCCCAAAATCCTTCCCCTCACTATCAATCGAACTGATCTCCACAAGATGGTGTGCCCTCCTACTGGAAACCCCCTTAGGTTGCGCACTATTACTCCTCTACCATTGGATCTGATCTTTGTAAAACTGTAGAATTGTGTGCGAAAAATGTTGCACCTCCGGGACCAAGCTTGGATCAAGAAAGGTGGAATCTTTCACCACCGAGTTGATCTTTAGGGTTTTAGTCTCAAAACCCTCAAAAGTGCTTGTGCTCGAGAGCCCAAATTCAAAATATGATAATAATCCAGAATACCTTAGAAGTGCGCCCTTCCTTTCTTTTATACCCCCAGTCTATTCTTCTATTGAGTTAGTTAACTCCTAGCTTTTCTCCACATGTTTTTTCTTTCATTAAATTACCATTTTTCACGCAAAGTCAACTCAATAATATAACGTTGTGCTTAGGCAATGCTTTTGGTTCACTTTGTCACCATGATGCATGAGACTATAGTCCAGTAGGGACAACTCGACTATCGAGTCTCTCCAAACCTCTTCATCAAGAAGTGGGGGATATTACATGGAATAAGATCCAAGTGTTCAACAATGATTTTGATCTTCTTAAACCACAATATTAAGTATTCAACAATCCTGTTACCCCCCCAGCCTTTGGGTAACTAAGAAGATGATGTCTCAAGGCTTGCACATAGAAGACATGGAGTGTCGAGAGCCAAATGATCAGTACAGACCACATTGAGCAGACAGAGCCCCACCTCCCCACCACACATCACCATTCATCATCAACAGCGTAGCAGCGTCTGCCACACCAGCCTAGCCCTTTGAACATGTTGCAAAGGGTCCTTTCTTGATTATGGAATGTTTGCTTGGAAATTATACCTTTTTCCTTATTTCACCTTGGTGGTTGACATGGTTTCCTAGTAAGTGGGTCACCCTCAAGAAAAGGGTTGCTACTGGGGGGTCTCCTGAAGGGTCATTGTACCATTCTCGCTCATACTTACCACCTTTCACACCTGTTCCCCTCTATTTCCTCACCTTTTCGATTTGTGGGTTTATTGACCCGAAGAAGGGCTTGTACCCCATTTCATAAAAAGGGGCGAAAGGCTCAGAGGTGTTGTAGCTAGCACTATAAAAGTCAAATGCCATAATCTATTCTTCTAGATGCTCTCCCTATGGTCCTGAGAGCAATGAAATGCTTCTTCATAAAAATGAAGGACCTTTAAAAGTGTTATCGCATAGTTTGTAGCTAGGTCAAACGGCTAAAGGATAGAGGCCAAACTGGCGTAACAGGAACCTTCCCCACCCAATGTCACCTCAATGGGGAGGTTCTTTCTATTTAGGGAGGTTAGCCCAAGGGAGACATCCCCGGTAACCTGGTAAGCCCAAGCTGGATAATGACACTAGACGGGAGTTGATGAGGAAGAAGCTCTACTTCTCCTGCAGAGACCCTTGGGTCTTAGGGCATAGATGCATGGGAAAGGGACATATCCACTACATTGAGGTGGAATTATGCAGTGAGGAGGAGGAGAAGGAGATTGGGGCACAGGAAAACAGTGATTCAGAGGATGAGACTACACATGAGCCAGTTCGGCAGCCAAAGAAACCTTAGATACAGACAAAGGCACAACCCAAGGAGAAGACAAAACCTCGTAGAGAGGTGAAAGCGGGAACCATAGAAACCCTATTCGGAGTACCCAGGTACAACACTCTCGAGCTCAAGAGCCCTTTACAGGGATAGCGCATGACAACCCTAGTTGATGGTGGGGCCACTCACAATTTCATAGATGTGGACTTAGTAGCCAGGAGGGGATTACGCATTGAGGAGTTTGAGGGATTCCACGTGGCAGTGGAAGACGGATACACGATGACATGTTTGGACATGGTCCCAAACCTAGAGGTAAAGCTACACAACTACACCCTTACGGATACCTTTTATGTAGTTCACCTATCAGATACAGATGTAGTGTTGGGGGTACAGTGGTTATATTCATTGGGGGAGATTGGGTTAAACTATCAAATGTTGACCATGAGCTTCAGAACGCCAGTGGATCGAGAGTGGTACTAAGAGGCATGTCTACAGGAGAACCCCGAGTAGTATCAGCGAAGAGGATGGAGCGGATCTTCCGTCATGGTGATGTAGCTTATGCAACAGAGTGTTTGATCACCACCCGGAAGGATTCAGAGGGCATAGAACATTACCATCCACAAATCAAGAAGCTTCCGAGTCATTATGAGCCAGTGTTTGGGTCGATACCACCAGACAGGGGATTCGAGCATACGATTGAGTTGGAGGCAGGGTCTACACCAATGATCACCACGCCCTATTGGCACCCCAAGATATTCAAGGAAGAGATTGAGAAAGCAATCAAAGAATTGCTTGTGATGGAGCACATTAGGCCCAACAAGAGTCCTTTTGCTTCTTCAGTGATTCTAGTACTGAAGAAAGATGGCAATTTGAGGATGTGCATTGATTACGGAGCTCTCAGCAACAAAACGATCAAAAACATGTAATCCATTATGTGCATAGATGAGTTGATGGACGAGTTACATGGGGCAGTTTTCTTGACCAAGATTGATCTGCAGTCAGGATATCATCAGATCAGCATCAGAGAGCAGGACATAGAGAAGAAATCGTACAGATGCCATTTTGGACATTTCGAGTTCTTGGTCATGCCATTCAGATTGACCAACGCACCTGCCACTTTCCAGTCTTGCATGAACCACATCTTCAGGGGGCAGTTGAGGAAGTACCTTTTGGTATTCTTCAATGACATATAGATTTAAGGCAGGACGTGGGATGAGCATTTGGCACATTTGGAGGAGATCTTGAGCATTATGCAGGCACAGTCATTATATGCCAAGGAGTCCAAATGTAAGTTTGAGATGAGAGAACTACTGTACTTGGGGCATATCATCAGTGAACAAGGAGTATAAGTTCATCAGGTGAAGATCAGGGCCATTCTGGATTGGCCACTACCCAAGAACCTCACCGAGTTGAAGGGATTTTTTAGATTATGTAGTTACTACATGCGGTTTGTGAGAGGCTTTTCACAGTTGGGAGCACCGCTCACAGATCTAACCAAGAAGAGTGTTTTTCATTGGACGGATGAGTCACAACAGACATTTGAGAAAGATGAAGGAGGTTATGAGCACATGCACTGTTCTAGCCCTTCCGGATTTCTCTCGGTCATTTGTCTTACAGTGCGATGCATCATGGGTGAGGATTGGAGTAGTTTTGTTGCAGGGAGGCCAACCCATTGTGTTCGAGAGCAGGAAGCTCAACGAGTCGGAGAGACTCTACTCGATTTACGACAAGGAAATGTTGGCAATCATGCATGCCATAACGAAATTCAGGTAGTATCTGGTGGGTAGCAGATTTGTAGTGAAGATTGATCCAAGCCTTTAACAACAAAAGTGGGTTTCGAAGATCCAAGCCTTTGACTTCGACATTGAGTATGTTAAAGTAAAAAGGAAAGGCGTAGCAGATGCTTTGT
>ML864118.1:6227-22646 GCA_009831015.1 Picea engelmannii | reverse complement strand
CAACCAGAATAACTAGAGGAGCTTGAGGAGGGGGAGTGCCTCTTCCACTCGCAGATGTGGGTAAAGGGGACCCCACTACATTTCATTGTTGACAACGGTAGTCAAAATAACTTATCTCAACTGAGGTTTTCAAGAGATTGAAGCTTCCAACGATGCCACAACCCCAACCATACACCATCGGATGGTTGAGCCAAGGATGAGACATTTTTATTAGCCAACAATCTTGCATGTCCTATGGCATCAAGCCCTTAAAGGATGAGGTAGTATGTGATGTTTCCCCACTTGAAGTCTATGATGTTATTTTAGTACAACCATATATGTGGAAACATCATGCTATCTATGAGTCGCATCCCCGCAGTGTCATTGTTACTCTGGGAGGTCATCTCTATAGGGTACCAGAGGTAGCTCCAACTACTTCCACTTCATTGATTTCAGAAAAAAAAATACCACAAAGTAATCTCTCAGACCACAAAGTATTTCCTCTTCACTATCCATTCAGACGGTGAACAAAAGGTCATTGCAACCACTACAGCCTCGGCCTGAGACGTTTCTATCCAAAAACATTAGGTCAACAAGATTATAGAGGAGAACGAAGAGAATGAGAGTCTTCCATATGTTCAACATAGCTATATTGGCCATGGCCCTTTTCATATGTGCTTGGGGTTCCAACCATTATCCCCCATTGATATAGCTCTTCTCGTTGCATCTTCACCAGCAGAGTCCTGCCACACTCAAACGAAGGTAGATCGTGCATCTATATATGTTGAATGGATCCAACACATCCAACAAGTTCATAACATCCTTCCATGTGAAAAGTACAAGAAGGACATCTAATTCAACATTTAAAAGGCAAGTGGCTCACCAAGGTTCAGATTCAGCAGAATTTTCCCCATCTTCCAAGGGAACTTGACGCAATGGGGACTATTGCTTCCTAAGGGGGGAGGAATGATTTAGGTGGATCACATGGCCAACCACCTTTTCCACTGAATCAACATTTTGAGACTATGGTTTTAATAAACCATGATATGCACCCTTTTGATGGGGAATTGAATGTAATACCATCTTCAATTGTCAATTAATGTAATGATTTCCTGGTGGTCTTATGTACATGCCTACAACATAGCATTAATGCACTGAATCCCATTAGAAATCCATAGTTAAGCACACTCTGACTAGAGTAGTACTAGGATGGGTGACCGCATGGGAAGTCCTAGTGTTTTACATGCCTATGGCATTTTATAAACTTAGATTAATGTATCCCACATGCATCATGGGAATTGTTCTCCTCTCACTCTCTCATATATAATTGAGATGAAGGAGGCCCTCTAAGCATGCAATGGAGTGTGATGTAATTCTTGTTTCAAATGAAGCATAGCCAACATCTCTTTATTTTCAGAGATAAGCTACCCCATTCTACCTATTTAAGTTCTACAATGTTTTTCTATCTTATTCACTAATAGAACTTGAGTTTCACTATATTTCTCTATTCTCTACTATATATTTTGTTTTTGTCTCGTTTCGTTCTCAGCATAATACATATCATTCCAACAGGAGGGACCACCATATAAGTTCTAGGGCATCACATCAGGCTCCCCTAATATCATCAGTTCCCATCGAATGGAAAAGATCCTCGAAAAAGGTCATTTGAGAACTATTTCCCAACTCCATTCCATTCAAGAAATTGAGACACCCTCTATGCATCCTGACCTCCAATCTATCCTCTCGAAACACCAAGTTGTTTTTCCACTCCCCATGGACTTACCCCTTCTCGTGGTGTTCATGATCATTCCATTCCTCTAGTCCCAGGCAGTCTTCCTCCCAATGTTCACCCTTATCGTCATCCATTTTCCTAGAAGAATGAAATTGAGAAAATTGTTCAATAATTGCTCGAAACGAGTGTTATTCATCCTAGTACCAGCCCATGTTCTTCTCCTATGATCATGGTACTCAAGAAAGAAGGTACTTGGTGCATGTGTCCAGACTTGTGTGCCCTCAATAAACTCACCATCAAAGAAAAATTTCCCATTCCTGTCATTAATGATCTATTGGATAAATTGATCAGTGCTCAGTACTTTACTAAACTTGATCTTCGTTCTGGCTACAACCAAATCCGTATGAAAGAGGAAGACATTCCCAATACTGCATTTAGAACTCATGAAGGTCACTATGAGTTCTTGGTAATACCCTTTGGCCTGTGTAATTTTCCCTCCACTTTCCAAAGTCTCGTGAATCATGTCTTTCATCCTTTTCTCTGTCTTTTTGTCTTAGTTTTATTTGATGATATTCTCATCTATAGTAAAACTTGGATAGGTCATCTCACCCATGTGGATCAAGTTCTCCATATATGCTCTCATCACCAAATTTTCCTCAAGCAATCTAAATGTGTCTTTGGAGCCTCAGAAGTGGATTTCATGGGTCATATTATCGGGAAGGATGGTGTATGGGTGGATCCTCATAAAATTGAAGCTATGTAGGATTGGCCTCGCCCTAAAAATCTTAATAGATTGCATGGTTTTGTGGGTTTAATGAGCTATTATCGCAAGTTTGTTCATAATTATGGAAACAATTGTCACACCTCTCACTGATCCCCTTAAAAAGAATGCTTTCACTAGGACTCTAGCAATTGATCAATCCTTTCACACCTTGAAAGAGGCTATGTGCATGACTCTTATCCTGGAACTTCTTGACTTCACAAAGAATTTTGTCCTAGAATTCGATGCTTCAAGGAAATAAATTGGGGCAATCCTCATGCAAGATGGCAGGCCTTTGGGCTTCACTAGAAAACAACTTTCAGAGAGACATTTGGGCCAATCAATCTATGAAAATGAAATTTTGTCTATTCTACATGTCGTGGATCTCTAGAATCCTTATCTGTTGGGGCAACGCTTCCAAATTAAAACTAATTATCATAGCCTCAAGTATTTTCTGGAACAACGAATTTCATCCCCGGAGCAACAAAAATGGGCGACCAATCTATTTAGATATGATTATGAGATCATTTACTAGAATGGAAATGTGGTTGTTGAAGCTCTTCCATGGAAGTATGAAGAAGAAGGGTCCCTATTTTCCCTCTCCTTCATTGTACCAAATTGGCTCCCAGTTGTTCACCGGGAATTGTTGCAAGACCCCAAACTTTCTAGCTTGATCCAACAATTGCAATATAATTCTCCAGCTTCTCCAGGGTACTCTTGGAACAATGAAGATATTTTCTACAAAGTTTGTTTGTATTTAAGAAAACAGTCACAACTTAAATCCACGGTCCTTTCTGAGCTTCATTCTTCACCCACAATTGTGCATTCCAGTTTTACCAAAACCTATGAACCGGTCAAACATTATTTTTTCTAGGATGGTATGGAACAAGATGTCTGCACCCTTGTGGTTGAATGTTATGTATGTCAATGCAACAAGGGAGGAATAGTCAAAGCTCCAGACACACTCCAACTACTTTTGATTCCCCCTGCTATTTGGAGGGATATTTCTATGGATTTCATTGTTGCTTACCTAAATTGGGAAATAAGTCAATCATCATGGTGGTAGCAGATCGTCTTTCCAAATAATTTCATTTATGTGCTCTTCAACATACATTCACTGCATCCACAGTGGCTCAAATTTCATGGATAATATCTTCAAACTTCATGGCATGCCTCATTCTATTGTCTCTAACAGAGATCCAACTTTCACCAGCAATTTTTGGCAAGAATTGTTCAAGCTCCAAGGAACCCAATTGCATCTCAGCACCACCTATCATCCCCATATTGATGTCCAAACTGAAGTTGTCAACAAGTGTTTAGAAACATATTTGCGATGTTTTGCATCCAAAAAACAAAATTAATGGGCTCAGTGGTTACCCCTAGCTAAATGGTGGTACAACACATCTTACCATACATCTACTCCCATTAATCTTTTTGAAGCAATCTATAGAAAAAATCCATTGTCGGTTCTCTCATACAATCCAAGTGTCTCGAAGGTTTGGGATGTTGACAAAACTCTTACAGTTAGAGAGACCATTCTTCATACTCTCAATGAAAATTTGGTCATGGCTCATAATTGCATGAAGCAACAAGCAAATCAAGGTCATTATGAACATCAATTTGTTGAAGGGGACCAGGTGTCTCTTCATATGAAACCTTATAAGCAAACTTCACTCAAAATTGAACATTGTCAGAAACTTTCTCCCAAATTGTATGGTCCTTATACAATTCTTAAGCGATTAGGGCATGTGGCCTACCAATTATCTCTACCCAGACATTCTAATCTCCATAATGTTTTTCATGTCTCGTGTTTAAAGAAAATTATTGGAACTAAGTGCCAAACTTAAACCAGTATCCCTAAGTTGGATGAAGAAGGTTTCATTTGGTTGTAGCCACAAGTAGTCTTGGATCAGCGAGAGCATCGTCTCTGTCAGCGCACCATCAAGGAAGTGTTAGTTCAGTGGAAAGATACAACTCCACAATATGACATCTAGGAGTCAGCTACCATTCGGAAACAATTTCCTCATCTTAATCCTAGAGGACAAGGCTTTTCTTCAAGTGGAAGGTCATGTTAGGGACCTAACCTCCCTAACCCATCATGTAGGTAGAATAATATATTTTCCATGTAATAAAGGCTGACATTAGTTTAAAAGGCCTATTTAATAAATGTGAACAAGTCAATGTAAGAAGACCTAATAGAATCTTTTGCTTCTAGAAATATCTTCCTCTAGAATGTTCTTTAGAAGATAGAATTAGTATAAATAAGAGTAGGAGGCATGAGAAATCTTTGTCTTGAGAATTATTGTAATAGAGTGCTACTATGTTGGAGGTTTCCTCCTCGAAGAGGAAAGTGAACATCACTTTCTATCAATATAGGTATCATTTTTGGTATTGTGGTTCTCTACATTTTGTTGTTCTGCTAGTATTTATGCAGTATTTATGTTTTATTCTTATTATAATAGATCTGGTACCTAACAAACTCAAAGAAAAATGCACAACAATTGTATCAGCATTTAACATAAATAAACACAGCAAATAAAAACAATTATCTTAGTAATTATGCAACCCATTGCAGAGGACGTACATTCCTCCCAACCATAGAATTTTTGTTCCATTTATCAACAGCAAGTCACCCCTAAGTTGGGGCTATGAATCCACAAGATATGGTGGTCCCTAAGGTTGCCTATTATCCCTTCTCAACAACTAACTCCCATAGCTAATTCCAACCCACCATCTCTTTGTCCCCTCAACCTGCATAACCTAAAGAATGGGATCCCCTTCTTTGCCACACATTCCCTCAAGCTATCCCACTTCCCTCTCTAGAATCCAACACAGATTAGATAGAAAATATCCCACTCGAGGAGTCCAGGAATCTAGAGTTGCAATACGAATTCATGCAACATCACAATACTTTCTCTCTTGATATTTTCTTGTACAGAAAATTACTCCTAGGCCTACAACCTCTCTTCCCATGAAATTACAACTCCAAAATAGCTATTATACATGTCCACTATGAATATCTTCAACCTTCAACACTCAGAACTCTCTCGCTATCTAAAAATCTTCTTGAAAAAAAAATGTTCTCGCTCCCTGTACAAATTTCCTTCTCCTTCCTTGCTTCCTTGACTCACACCCTTCCCAAGGTTGATTGTACTCATCCCCCATGCTCTCAACAACTATGGAATGTGACTTCTCACACCCACCCTCCTACATGAATTCAATGATTGAGATCTAGAGCACCCAACAAAAAAATAGAAGGTTCAAAGTAAGGATAATTTAGAAATGTGGTTTGGATTTAATAGATATGGGTAAACTCTCCCCCTTGGACTCCTTCCCTCTCTTGTGGATACTAAGCCACAAAATATTTGTCTTTGTCCATCTACAACTTGCAATACAATTTATTTTTTATATTCATTATACATCATTTACATATTACATCACTTGGCCCCTAGTCATACATCATATTTACAATATACATCGTTAGTTTGGGGATTGAAAATGGGGATGTTACATTCCCCTCCCCCTATAAATTGCACCATCCTTGGTGCACATAACCATACAATTTACACATTGTCATATATATAATGTTACATCAAAATACTTTAATAATTTTGTAACTTAATGACTCACTCAGAAATTCCAACGAGCAAATCTCTTTTCCTCTCAACTTGCACATCCCCAGGAATGGTGTTCGGTGTTGATCGAATAAGAAGTCTCTGAGTTGTGGCTCTAGAAACTTCTACTTCCAAAATGGATTCTTCATTTACTGATGTACAATAGTACATTCAATTTTCTTCAAAATTTTCAAAACATTTTGAGTATGCTTCCTACATGGCCTCCTTGAGATCCCATGTAGCATCTTCAGGACCATAGTAATTCCATTGAACCTTTACCAGGTTTATGGCTTTGTTCCTAAATAATTTGACTTTATAGTCCAATATGTGCACTGGTTCCACCCAAAAGTCCCCTTTGTGTTCCACCTGGATCATAGTCCAATCAATCACATGGTTAGGATTAGGTACATACTTTTTTAGTAAAGATACATGGAACGTGTTATGAATTTCCATGGATGTGGGTAACACTAGCATGTATGAAACTAGGCCTGTCCTTGCGAGAACTTCAAAAATGCCATAGCATCTCGCAGCCAACTTTGGGCAACTTCACAATTTCAGCGAACTCCTCTTGGCTTTAACTTTTAAAAACACATGCTCTCCCACTTTGAATTCTCCATGTGTTCTTATTTTATCAGCACAACTCTTTTCCTTGTCTTATGAAACTTTCAAATTCTTCCTAATATTTACCATCTGCTCTTCCATTTCCCTTAACAATTCTATCCCAATCACGTCTTTGTCTGTTGGTTATTCTAGCTCACCTATTACATTTTCTTCCATACAAGGATTCAAATAGACTCATCTTCAATGATTCCTAATATTCATTATTGCAAGAAAACTCAACTAAATGGATATAGTCCTCCCACCTAGAAGGCTTATCCATTACATACATTCTCAACACACCTTCAATTATCTGGTTAATCATCTTTGTCAACCCATCAGAATCTAGGTGATATGTTGTACTGGAATTTGAATTGGTCCCAAATCATTTAAATGACCCCTTCCAAAAATTGGAAGTGAACTTCGGATCTCGGTCTGACTCTATTTCCTTAGGCAAATCATGTAGCCTAGCAATTTATTTCAGATAAATTTATGCAATATTTTTTGCCTTGTTAGTTAATTTTATAGGAATGAAATGCACAACCATTGTAAGTTTGTCCATTACTACCATGATGGAATCATATTGCCTTGTTGTCCTGGGAAATTTGGTGATGAAATCAATAGTAACAAATTCCCATTTCCATTTAGGAATGGGTAATGGTTGCAATAATCTCGTTGGATGTTTGTTCTCAGCCTTTATCTTCTGACATTCCATGCATTTGACCAAATAATCAATTGCATCTCTCTTCACATTAGGCCAAAAATATCAGTCTCCTACAGTTGTTATAGTCTTCTAGTATCATGTTTGTCCAACATATGACACATTGTGCATTTCTTTTAAAACTGAATTTCTCAATTCCTGAGAATTGGGAACAAAAACTTTGTTTCGGAATAAGAGGATGTTGTCCTCTTTTAGCTTGTAATCCTTATAATTCTATTGTACATTATTTCACGATAAGTTTTCTTTAACTTGAACATAATGTTGGTCTATTGTTACAACTTCTAAAACTATGTCTTTTAAATCTGTCCTATACATACTAATGGTTGTACTATGCATTTCATGCACCCTTATGTTGAGTGCAACAACCACCTTATTCTCTTTTCCCTTTATGTGATTTATTGAAATTCATATTCACTAAGAAATTCTAGCCATCTATTTTTCCTAGCATTTAGTGTTGGTTGTTCAAACAAATATTTCAGACCACTATGGTTTGTCCTCAATTCAAATTTTCTACCCATGAGGAAATATCCCCACATTTTTAAATCATGCACTATGGCTACCAAATCTAAGTCATGTGTGGCATAATTTATTTCATGTTCCTTCAATGTTTTGGACTCATAACGAATTACATGTCCATTTTTTGTAAGGACTCCACCAACCCCTTCCTTGCATGCATTTGTGCACACACAAAAATTCTCATCTAGATCTGCAACTTTTAAAATGGGTGCACTAGTTAGTAAATCCTTTAAGTGCTGGAAATTTTCTTTACACTTGGTACTCCATTTGGATTTTACTCCTTTATTTTGTAAAGATGTTATTGGGTGTGCAATCTTAGAGAATCTCACAATGAATCGCATGTAGTAACCAGCTAGACCCATAAATGATCTAACCTATGAAATGGTTGTTGGTGATGACCAACTTATGATTTCTTCAATTTTCTCCACGACCACTTATATGCCATCTTATAAAATAATATGACCCAAATAATGGATCTTTTGTTTTTATAAAAAGTACATTTACTCAACTTGGCATACAATTGGTGCTCTCTCAAAACTTGTAGCACCATCCTCAAATCTTGTTCATGCTCCTCCTCTATATTGGAATAAGAATATCATACATGAATACAATGGAAAACTTTTCTAAGAAATATATGAACACCCCATTCATCAAACACATAATGTAGCTGGTGCATTTGTCAATCCAAGGGGAACCAACACAAATGCATAGTGTCCATACCTTGTGTGAAAGTTTGTCTTTCTAGTATCTTCATCTTTGATCCTTACTTGATGATATTATGATCTCAAGTGAATCTTGGAAAATATCTTTGCCCCCTTCAAATGATCAAAAATATCATCAATCCTCAACAAAGGATACATGTTCTTGATCACAACCTTGATCAATTGTATGAATTCAATACACAACCTCATCTTTCCATAATTTTCTTGACAAAAATTACTGGGGCACCCCACAAAGAAACACTTGGGTGTATGCACCCCTTCTTCAACAACTCTTCTAGCTCCATTTGCAATTCTTTTAGTTCTGGTGTGCTCATTCTATAGGTACTTTTGGACACTGGGGCAGCTTCAAGCATTAAATCAATAAATAAATCAATGTCCCTCTTTGGTGGTAATCTTGGTGCTTCCCAAAACACATCTTCATACTCCTCCAAGGCTAGATAATCTTCAATACTTGGTTTATTTTCCTTCATTGGCTCTTCCATGTGGATTACATATATTTGGCACCCTTTTCTAAAACTTTTTTTTCAGCTACAATGTTGAGATCTCTTAGACAAATATAGACCTTGGAATACCTTGCACTGTCCTTGAATTCATTTACTCATCAAGACATGTGAACACCTTGTTATAAAAATTTAAGACAGTATGATGCTTTTCTAGCCAATCCATACCAATCAATCAATCATAAGACCCAAGCGGTTTGATGTTCAAATTTACTTTAGTGTTGACTCCATTCATGTTTACTAGTAAATATTTAACAAGCTCATTGATTCTTCTCTTGGTTCTCGTAGCTAGTTGAACTAACCAAGACTTTTCATGCTTACGTTTCTTCAAATATTTCATCTAGGTTTGAATCTATACAGCTATGAATAGCTCCAGAATCAATCCAAATAGCTATGGTTTGATTATCAACCTTACCCTCCACCTCAATCATGTAGGATTGATAGTCTGCTTGTCTATTGTCCAAGGTTTCATACATCCTTAACATGCTTCTTCCCACATCCTCTATTTTCTCCTCCTACTTGATGTTATGCATATTCCTCATCTTATTGTTGATTTTTCAATAATCTAGGATAAGCATGAAATTCATTCCATTTTATCATTTAACATAACCCTAGATAATAATGTTGTAGCAACCAAGATCACAAAAAGAAACACCATGCACAAGAACACAGGAAGTATCCTAGGAAACCCTTCTCAACAAGGGAAGAAAACCCAGCCAAATCCTTTGCTATATTCTTCAAGAGAAATACCTTCACCACCAAGAAAGACCTAGCACACAAGAGGGTGCTCAAACCCTAGAAGACTAGCACCCAAGAGAGGTGCACACCTTTTCTCAAGTAGATGTACTTTCTGAAATTTCCAAACTCACATGAAAGATATGTTTCCACAATGGGGATTTCAATTTTACTTATACTAACCTAAACCTGTCAACTGAAGTGTTTATTGGCTCAACAGGTCCGACCTCTCTAAGTCACATTATAATTATTGTTATTATTGTTATTATTATTATTATGATTAATATTATCCAAATTAATTATCTTTTACATTTATTATTAATCACATTAAGGTGGGGCCGACCTGTACCCTTTACATAACAATTAGGGTTACAGGCAGGTCTAACTCTTGAACAATATATAGCAAAGGATTTGATACACCCACTAGTTATCATCCATAGGGATGTCATATCTCTGGTTCACTGCATTACACAGAAGAACTAGATCTTCACACGTTCACCTATGCTCGTCCACAGGCACGTCCACTCTACAAATATTCATTCCCACTGCTTCACACAGGAGAATCATCTAGAGTCTTCTCGTCAACTTTGATGCTCAGAGGAGGCTAATACATCATCTTCATTTATGTTCACATGATGATGCACCCAACACTTTGGGATTTCACACGTTCACCTTGTGCTCAGCCACAGGCACGTCTAACTCAACAGATCACCTTTCGCACTGGATAATCATCTGGAGTTCTTATCAACTCTCTTAATGGAGGAGTTCATCTCTACGTTCCTAGCTCTGTCTCAGGCAAGAACCACGTACCCTTCTTAGGGGCTTTCTCTCAGGTTTGTAAGTTGATAGAAAGACTCACATAGTTGCAATGATCCACATCTCACAGGTTTGTAAGCTAGAGAATGTCTCACATAGTTGCATTCATCAACACTCCCTCTCAACTAGGGAGGCTTTCTTTATCATGCCAAGTCTCACACGGATGTATTTTGAATTTTGTCTTGGCTAGAGTTATCGACACTCGCTCTCAACTAGGGAGCCATTCTTCATGAAGTTAATTTGGTGAAGATGTCTGCAATCTACTCATGTGTAGGAAGGTATTGCATGTGTACGATTTTCCTCTACATCATATCTCTGGATATTTCATCTCATTGTATTTTGATCCATCAGGAAACACTAGGTTCTCAAGGATATTTACTCACGGTTCTTAGTTATCATCATAGGATCCATCTCATGGTCAAGTAAATTTGTCAGAAGCTTATGAAGCCACATTGCTTCGCACATTTGATGTTATATACTTTGCCTCTGTGGTACTCAAGGCTACATAGTTTTGTTTCCTACTGAATTAGGAAACCATGGAAAACTTCACTATAGAACATCAATCAGATGTGCTTTTCCAGTTCACTATACTTTCTGCTCAATCTGAATCGGCATATCCTAAAAACTCAAGTTTATACTAGAGGCATATCTCAGGTCATATCCAATTGTGCCTTGTATATATCTCAATACATGTTTTGTTGTTATCTAGTGATTCTGTCTCGGTTGACTCATGAAATGAATAGACACATTCACTACATGGCATGAATCAAGTCTGGTGTTAACCAGATACAGTAGTGATCCAATCAGTTGTGGATCAGTCTCGTCTGAATCATCATCAATCTTCTTCTTTAAATCCATCACGGTGGATTTTTCATTCTGTCATACTAAACTTCTTTAATATTTTCACTTTATATTTTCCTTGACTCAAGAAAATCTTATCAGTCCTTTGTCATACTTCTTGTCCCAAGAAGTAGTACATCATACTCAGATTCTTCATCTTGAATTCAGAATTCAAGGATTACTTGTATCCAACAATAATTCTTTCTGAATAAGTCATCGGGATTAGGCTCTCATCACCAACACTGTAACGATATAGGTTTGGATCAGCAACACTCTTGTTGAAATCCAAACTCATTAAGAATCTATCTATCTGATATAGTTTCCAACTCATGGATGGATGGAAGTGTATCGGGTTCACTGGGTCAAGTGTCTCATAATAGACAACTCCCTTTGTTTATGAGAATCCTATGGCTATAGATCTCATTTTTTATTTCTCGACACTTCCATCAAATGCATGATTGATATTCTAGATCCACTTGGAAGTTACCACAGACTTCCCTTATGGTCCCTGAATAATATCTTATATATCATTCTTTAAGATATATTGGTATTCTTATTTTATGTCATCTTGCCATACCTGATATCTTGTTGCTTCTCTAAGACAAGGAGGCTCAACATCAATGAAGTGGCTCATGACTGAAGGATAGCTTGAAAATATATTTCGCTTTCTCTGGATGTGCCTTGAGAGTCTTGTATGTTTCTCTGCCTCTTGCAGAGTGAGTTTAGGTAGGAATTGTATTCCCTACTTCAATATCTCTAAACATATCAACTGGAGAAACTGGATCAACTGGAATAATGTATGACTACATCTGGACTGTTGAAGGGGGAGAAGGTATTCTCTCACTGTCAATCTCCATCTAAGATTCTCTGGGCCTTTAAAAGACTATCTCTTCTTCAAGGACAACATTTTTCCTTATCTCAATCTGTCTCTGACTAGGGATTTCGATCTACAATGTCTTTGAAGATTCATTGTATCCTTTCTTTCTAATGGATATAGCTTGGACTTCTTCTCTTTGGGTACATGAAAATACACTGGGCACCCAAATATCCCGAAGTGTTCAATCTCAGGCTTCACTCTGGTGGAGGATTCTTCAGAAGTTGTGTTTTTCAAATTATGGTGAAGACTCTGAACATATACTGTGTCATGCATGCTTCTGCCCATAGAATAATACAAGGATTCTGATCATGCATTATTTCATTGGTTTCCTCAATGATGGTTCTATTCTTCCTCTTTCTCAAATAGTTTTGACTCCTTATAATTCAAGTGGCTCCCTTTGAAGGATAAACATATTACTTTTCTTGTTAACCTATCTAGAACAAGAAAACAAAAATAACCAACACAAGAATATCTCCTAAAGGAGAATAATGAGTACTTCTCTAGAATCAAAAAAATTTAAGGAATGTTGTCACAGCTACAACACCTACTTGTAATGTAGCAAAATTATATAAATATAGGTTAGAGGAATGAAAATTACAACAATCAAGCATGGAGTCTTTACTTTGAGTGTTTTTTTCCTCTGAATGCACTGAGATGCCTCTGGATCCATGACGTTAGCAAAGGTTCCTTCCTTCTGCAATTTCCCTCATGATAATGATACAAATAATATATACAAGTGAATACATGAGGATGTTGATATGATTTCTCCACTGGCTCTTGGCTGATCTCTATCCTCTAAGATCTTTATGAAGAAGATAGTCACGGTGTCACCTTTTGTCATGTTTGTTATTTTGAAGTTGGCCATTCAATGTAAGGGTGTGAGTAGGTGATTGGCTTCCTTGTCCTGATGTCATCTTCCTTCCATTCATTGATAGTTATCTCTGGTAAACCCTTTTGTATTACCCACAATAAGTCTTCCTCTTAATTCTTGTCTTTCAAGAACTTTGAAGTTTCTTGATTCATCAAGCTTATCTTCCATCATAGTTTTTGTTCATCATAATTTTAGATTCTTCACAACCCTTTGTCAACTAGCCTAGAAAACCTAATGGATAGGATAGGATAGCACTTTTAGGTTTTATTGGACTTATTACTGCCAACAATAAGCCTTTTAAATATAGGAGAACACTGGTGAGATGAAGAGCTCCTTCAATGAGTTTTCAGAAACCCTAATTCTGAAATTTCTACAGAAATTGGCAAAACCCTAGAAACCTTAGGGCCAAAATTTAAAAATGCTCGGAATGTCACTCTGAGAGTCTTTGGAGATGCGTTGGAGGAGGTCGTACTCTCCTATGCCAAATTATCCCCAGCATTCAATTGTTTAAGGGATGAAACACCTCATAAAGGAAGGCCATACGGATTTTCTGGAAACCTTAGGAGGGTCGTATGGTTCTGTAAAAAAGAGAGGAGGCTGGTAGATTCTTGTGCAATGGGTCCTTCAAGACCTATGTTATGATACCATGTTGATTTTTCAATAATATAGGTTAAGCATGAATTTCATTGCATTTTATCATTTAAATTAACCATGGACAATAATGTTGCAGCAACCAAGATCACAAGAAGAAACACCATGCACAAGAACACAAGAAATATCTTGGGAAACCCTTCTCAACAAGGGAAGAAAACCCAGCCAAATAATTTGCTATATTTTTCAAGAGAAATACCTTCACCACCAAGAAATACCTAGCACACAAGAGGGTGCTCAAACCCTAGAAGACTAGTGCCCAAGAGAGGTGCACACCTTTTCCCAAGTAGATGTACTTGCTGAAATTTCCAAACTCACATGAAAGATATGTTCCACAATGGGGATTTTACTTTTACTTATAGTAACCTAAACTTGTCAAATGAAGTGTCTATTGGATCAACAAGGCCGACCTCTCTAAGTCACATTATAATTATTATTATTATTATTATTATTATTATTATTATTATTATCCAAATTAATTATATTTTACATTAATTATTAATCACATTAAGGTGGGGCCGACATGTACCCTTTACATAACAATTAGGGTTAGAGGTAGGTCTGACTCTTGAACAATATATAGCAAAGGATATGATACACCCACTAGTACTCATCCACTGGGGGCACATCCATAGGGATTTCATGTCTATGGTTCATTGCATTACATAGAAGAACCAGATATTCACACGTTTACATGTGCTCGTCCATAGGCGCGTCCACTCTACAGATCTTCATTCCTAGTGCCTCACACAGGAGAATCATCTGGAGTCTTCTCGTCAACTCTGTTGCTCATAGGAGGCTAATACATCATCTTCATTTATGTTCACATGACGATGCACCCAACACTTTTGGATTTCACATGTTCACGTTGTGCTCAGCCACAGGCACGTCTAACTCAACAAATCGCCTTTCCCACTGGATAATCATCTGGAGTTCTTCTCAACTCTCTCAATGAAGGAGGTCATCTCTATGCTCCTAGCTCTGTCTCATGTAGGAACCATGTACCCTTCTTAGGGGATTTCTCTCATGTTTGTAAGCTGAGAGAAAGACTCACATAGTTGCAATGATCCACATCTCATAGGTTTGTAAGTTGGAGAATGTATCACATAGCTACATTAATCAACACTTATCTCCCCAATGAAGATAATATTTATACATGTGATCTCCTTCACATACCTAACACTTTATGGGTTGTTGTCTTGGCCTTTTCCCCAATGAATCTATTATTTTATGGTCACCTTGAGCTAGCTTCCCTTGCTAATATGCTCAAGGGATATTCCTGATGAAAGGTGGATTGAATCATTTCTTTCTTTGTTTCATCGTTCTTTTTTTCTTATCATCCCAGACCTTTTGCAAATTTGGCCTTCCTATGTTTTGTCCGTACAAATAGTTAGTCTTTCTTATGGCTTATTCCAAATTCTTGGGCTCATCAAGATGAATTTTATCCTTGTAGAAGCATGGAAGTCCACTCGAGAATCTTTCAATTTTCACCTTCTCATCCCTAATGAAGCCAACATACCTAAGAAGTTCCAAGAATTTCCTCTCATATTCATCCATGGTCATGTTCCCAAGTTTGAGTTCAAATAACTCTTGCATATTTTTGTCATAATATTGCTCTAACAAATATTGTTGCTGGAAATATTTATTGAACTGCTTCCAATAAATTATATTTTCATCAAGGTTCTTAAACTACTTAATTCGATCCCACCACATAGATTAGTTTCCTTGAAGATGGTAGACTGCAATTATAACTTATACATTTGATGAGTAATCATGCAACTGAAAATATTTCCTCATTCCCGACAACCATGCCTCTACATCTTCTGTGATTCTCTCCATTGAATGATGGTGGCTTGATTTCCCAGATCTCCACTTTTAATGTATCTAACCCATGTCTCCTCCTCTGGTGTATGATAGGGGACATACTTGGGTTGATTTCTGACCTTGAACATGCATATGCTCTTCTGATCAATTTCCTTGGGGAATGATTATGATGATGATGTATGTTAATACTCTTTTATTGTCCAGTTTCACCATAATCGTCCCTCCTATCATGAGATATTGATACTTCTACTTACCTTGCACCAGCATCTTGTTTTGTACCAGAATATTTATTACTTGCTTCTACAACATATTCAAACTCTTAGTATCTCTTCCTGAGCCCTCATCATCATTTAGGAACATTACAAAATACTTTATTAATTAGCTTACTGGTCATTCTTCATTTCAATTTATGAATAAGAAAAAAGGCATATCCAAATTCTAGTTCTTTAGACACATTCCTTTCTAAAACATATACTCAATGGTTGTACTCATGCCTCATTTTGAGTTTTGAGCGAAACTTTACTGTTGATTAAGGTTGGTTTTCATTGATGTCAACCCTTGAAGAAAGACCTGTAGCACAAAGTTTTGGGTAATGGACCCAATAGTGTTTGATGTAAATATGACTCATTATTGTTTTGTCATGGTTGATAAGAAGTAAATATGG
>ML864117.1:3034-22646 GCA_009831015.1 Picea engelmannii | reverse complement strand
CACAATATCCAACAAATATTTCCTTCTTTCCTAAGGGATCCAACTTAGTTCTCTTTTCTTTTGGAATGTGTACAAATACTGGACAACCAAATATTTTGAGATGGCTTACTTATGGCTTCTTTCCGGTGAACATTTCTTCGGGGTTTTTGAATCCAAGTGCACTATGGGATACTTTGTTTTGGACATAAACTATTGTTCTTGTTGCTTCAGCCCATAAGTGCATTGGAAGATCTTGATCGTGAATCATAGTCTTTACTGCTTCCATAATTGTTCTATTATTTCTTTTCGCTACACCATTTTTTTGAGGATTATAGGGAGTGGTGAGCTCCTCTTAATCCAAACATCTCTGCAAAATATTCCAAATTCATTTGAGGTTTACTTTCCTCCATTATTTGACCTGAGTATCTTGATTTTTCTTTCGGATAGGTTTTCTACCAAGGCTTTGAATTCCTTGAACTTTACGAGTACTTCATCTTTTGATTTCAAGAAATAAACCCAAGTCTTACGAGAGTAATCATCAATAAATGATACATAGTATACATACCCACTTAGAGAGGTTGATGGCATTGGACTGCATACATCTGAGTGGACAAGTACAAACCTCCTTCTTCTGGTACATCCTTCATTCTCATTAGAGTTCCTGTCATGTGCTTAAGAGCCAAGTATATTCTCCATGTATCACTAAACATAATCTTCAACTGCATGGGCATGATGTATTTTGTTATTTCTCTTCTTGAATTCTTCCCTTCTGGCAGGACAATTCTTAGCAATGTGTCCCATCTTATCACAATGATAACATTGATAAGAGGAGAAATATTTTTCCTTTTTTTGACCCTTATGATATTTATGGAATCTCTTTGGTGAGTGAGATTCTTTATGAAGGTCGGTGAATCTCTTTGGAGAGTGAGATTCTTTATGAAGGTGGGTCTCCTTTTGGAAATGAGACATTTTCTTTCCTCCTTTAGCATGAGCAACTAGGGCTTCATATTCATCCCTTAATAGTACGACTTCTCGGTTTTCCACTCTTGCTTCTTCTTGAACACATTCTTCCCATAGACTGTCAAATTGGAGTTTCTCTTTTCTTACACAGATAGTTTGGATGAAGGCATTCCAAGGTCTTGTGAGACCATTAAGAGTTTCCATTATGAGTTCATATTCATCTAAGTTGTCTCCAATTGCTTCTAACTGTTCCTTAAATTGAGAAACCCTAGAGAAATAGTGTTGAATTGTTTCGCCTTTCTGCATCTTTGTATTCTTGAGTTGGGTTCTCAGATTCATATTTCGGTTGATGTTCTTTTCTTCATACATTCTGGTTAGGGCATCAAACATATGTTTTGGAGTACTCTTAGAAGACACTTGAGGGATCAAGTGGTCTTTAATGGAATCTACAATTATTCTTTTTCCATAATCATATCCTTCTTATACTTCTCTTTGGTTGCTTCTTCTTCGGGTTCTGATACATTTTATTTTATGAATTTTGCAAGGTAATTCTCTTCAAGAATGAGTCCAATTATGTACTTCCATGCATGGAAAATTTCCACATCTTCTAACTTGTCAACAAGCTTGGTTCTTGAAAACATCTTGACCTGGAGCTAGGAAAATGACCAGAAAATGAATCTAAACTTACCAGGAGATGCACTGGGCTGAGGTGAGTTGGCTGGAGTTGATTGTTTCAGAAAATTCCAATTTTTACCCCTTGAAACTTGACTTGCGCATTTTTGGACTGGTACTTCTGGTTTCCTGGTTTTTTGGTACCAGTCAAAACTAGGGTTTGACTTTCTGGAGAATCTGACCATTGAAAAGGTGCACTCAAGCTGCCAAAAGATGCACTAGGGTAGGGCACACTCCCCTATATAGTTTTTGGTAATAAATTACTCTTTAGTAAAAATCCATAATTTCCTTATACGACAACAATGACATTTTGAGATACCGAGTGAAAGGTGATCTATTCAGTCAAGCTCTAAAACCATGTTAATATTAATGTTGTTATTAGGTTATTTTAAATTTACTAGAGAATTCAATGCATTTCCAAAACAACAACATAAAGAGGATCATTGAAAGAAACACAATCACAAGGTATGCAACATTTTATCCTGGGAAACCCTCATGGGGGAGAAAACCCAGTAAAAAACTCCTCAATAATAGATTGTCAATACAATGCCAAGAGTAAGACCAAAACACCAAGAATAAACTAGGACTGAACATGCGCCTCTATTCTCCTTCCTCATACAACTACAACTACCTTCAAAAGATGCGCACTAGAAGTGTGAGTGAGTGAATGAACAAGTGAGGCACCATCCACACTTATAAATACTCATTGAGGAGGTGCTAGGGTTATGTATCTTCACTTAGTAGGGTCGACTTCTTCCAAGAGTGGTTAAAACCACTTTATAAACCCTAAGAGTTGACTTTATAAATGACACTATATAAATATGGTTTGACCAATCCACAAAATGGGATTTGGTATTATACAAGTCTTGACATGATCAATCCACAAAAGGGGATTTTATCTATAAGATAATAACTCAAATATAATTAGAATATTTTTCAAAGTTACAATATTTCAACACCTCCTATCCATCAACTAGTACCTTGAGTGTTTATGTATCTTATGGGTCCCCTTTTCTTATTGCGTATATTTTCATTGCTTTCTTGGGAATCCCTAGGTGAAGCATCTCAAAGGTTTCAACATTGGATTTTAAATCTTGCTAGCCACTTTTACCCTCTGAGCCTTTAGCCCCTTCCCACAAGGCAAGGTACAACCCTTCCTAGTGTAGCCAATCCCAATTCCAAAACAAGGGTAGGGGAGATGAGAGGAATAAATATGGAAAGTGGTAAGTATAGAGGGAACAAACGATGACTTTTCACAGACCCACCCAATGGAAACCAATCCTAAAGGGAAATCAACTTACTAGGGAACCATGCCACACTTCCAAATATGAACAAGGAAAAGAGCATAATTTCCAAGCAAACATCATGAAATGAAGAAGGATTCAATGCAACATATTCAATTTCTTCAAAAATCAGAGTGATACATACCATGATACCTAGACTCATTACCTCATGGAGAAAGACTTACTACTACTTCAAAACCAGGCTAGTGGGATGGATACTACTACTGGTGATAAATGGACTGGACTGAAGAAATAAGGGGCCCTTCGGGGCCATTCTTAAGTCGTCTAAATCTCGGTACTCCATGTCTAGGACCTGTGGGCCTTGAGACGTTATCTCTTTAGTTATCCATAGGCTAGGGGATAACAGGAATATTACATTCCAATTTTGATCCGGATTATTTTCGGCAGGAAATGAGAGCGGAGATATAATAAAGAAATGCATAGAGATATTGGAGATATCCAATAATATAACATAAATGTATCAGAGATGAAACCATAAACACAGATATACAACAATACATGATTTCTATTAATGAAAGAAATGTACAGAGACTGTAAAAATACAGAGTGAAAGACTCGCTAGAATGGTGGCAACTTATCTCTAAGAAGAGATGTGACAGCTACTTGCATTCGCAAGAATATGATTACAATGAGGCTCTAAATGCCTTTTTACAAAATTCTAAAAACCCTAGACATCCAAAAACCTAACCCTAGGAGATGAAGCGCCAAAAGTCATGTGGGCCCTGTTTGGGTAAGTTAGTACATCAACTTCTCGGGGTCGTAACTTTTGCATACGATCTCTATTTTAGGCGCATGATAGCCCGTTGGAAAGGTACCATTGAGGAGATTCATTTTGGGGGATCAATCATGCCTTCGACTATAATTGAGAAACTTGATCCAGAAAAACCTTCATTTAGGCCCTCAAAATGGCCCCGAAAGTTAAAAACTGCTAAAAATAGTAAATTACCAAAATTGCCAGAAAACTATTTTGAGCCAGTTGGAAAAGGTGGGTGGCCACCGATATCCACCTAGATCAAATTTATATTTTCTTTCTTATACCTATACCTAACTGATAGGTGATCAAGATATTTGGAAGTATACTTTTCTATTTATTTCTATTCGATCCCTTGAGGTCACCAGGAAAGCCTCCCTTGTGGTGGACCTCCTCCATCACTAAAATGAGGGAAAATTCTACTTAGTTGAGAGTGGTAGTTTCTTAAATAGTTACACAAGATTTGGGGATCTCATGGAGGGATTTTCACAAGTACAAATCTTTTGATAACATTTTGGTGTCGTTTCCAAGGAGTATTGAGTCATTCTCCTCATGACGTATCTTTGGTAAACTTATCTCAAAGCTCTCATCTTACAAGTTTATCTGTTGACTCCACTTAAGGTATATTCCCTCACTTACCTTTGATGACATTATTTGAGGGATCATCTGGTGACTCCAAAAATAACGACTTGTACAGGACGTTATTATAGAAATCAACCCATTTCCCCCATGGCTCCCCCAAAACAGGCATCCGACAATATTTTCAAACATTTGGACATGAGTAGAATTTGTCATTTTTCCCATGACATGTCGAATGGTGCTATTTCTTGGCTTTCTAAATTCTCTGGTAATGATGACACAAAAGTTGACTATCATTTAAGTAGATTCTATGACGAATATGGGGCACAATAAGTAAACCCCCAACACCCAGACGTGATCATGAGGATTTTCTCTCCCTCATTAATAGGGAATGATAGAGCATGGTACGATAACCTCCCAATCAAGAGTATAAATACTTGGGAAGAATTTGGGAGTGCTTTCCTTAGGATATGGGGTGATGCAAAAGGATCAAGCCTTGATTTTCTCCCAATTTGAAAAAATCCAGAAGCATGTACAAGAGCTTGTGAGAGAATTCAATGCAACATTTGATTCTGTGGTAGAGGATGTAATATCCCCAGTTAGGCTAGGCTAGGATATTAAAAACTTAATGCAATTATGTTGTTCCTGACTATCAATTTTCTACAAATACTTGGCATTCATTATACTAAAAACAATTTGTCAAACATATTGTAGGTAATAGAATAGAATCATGGAGCATTTTATTATGAATGGATATCTGAATACAACAATCCAATGGCTACTACGGTAGATGTAATACATCAATGGAAATCACACAATACAAGCCAAAAACCTGGAATCATGCCATGACATCCTCAACAAATGAGATCATACCCTCCAAGTGCCACAACCTCTCCAAGCAAATTACTACAACCCAACACTGGAAACAAACCCCAAGATGAAGCTCCAATGAAGAACTAGGATGGATCCTCCTCCTTGTCTAGCTAGGGTGGATATTGCACCATAAAAACCAAACTACAATGGAAGGGTTTTACCAAAACCCTAACGAAAACCTTGGCTCCTAGAGCATTCCAAAGAGATCAATTCAAAACATAATGCCAAAGTGAAGCTCTACCCCTCCTTTTATCCTTCTTCCATGCCTTCTAGAACTTTCCCCTTTTTTACTAAATCAAATATGATCCTTATTCCCCTTTTATTTTCACTTTAAGATTAAAAGTCACTTTAATAATGTTTAAGTAACTTATTAATCTAAAGTTAATTTATTTCCTTAATGTCATTTTAAAAACATAACATCTCTTAACTAAGTGACATTAAATAACCCCTTTTGACTCCCTTTTTCTACACTGACAAGCCACAAAATTCATTTCCACTAGAGAACAGGGGAACCCAAGAATGGGGACATGACATAGGAGTTTCCTCTCAACATCATACTTTCAAAGGGATTACCCTAGCTTGGTATCTAAACACTTTCTAGGGGCACTTCCAATTCTTGTTGAAGGATAAGTTCCCTGAAACCCTCAAAAGGGAACAAATTCGCTTCCCAGATAGAGATTAACTCGAACTCTTGCAAAATTGATCCCCCTTCCATGACGATTGTTCTTGAGTAGAAAATCACAAACCTTGCACAATCTCATGAGGCCCTATTGAGGATAAATTTCACACCCTAGGTTTCAATTCAATTGTAGTACGAGGGAATCAAACCTAGACTTAATTTAGGGGTTTCTATCATAAGGTCACAATGATATCACCCCTCTCATTTTGGGTTGGTGCATGCCAACCATAGGGAGGATACACTAAGGATGTGTTGCTTGATATATAGGATTAAACCTGCAAAACCACAAATCGAACAACAAAAAGAAAGGGCTTTGAATGAGGGTTAGTTGAACTCACCCAAAACCTACAATAAACAATTAAAAGTGGAATTTTTGGTGGAAAACTCAAGCATATCGAACTATTGAAATAAAAAGGAGAGAAAATCAACAAGAAAAGAACACTCCATTGGTGCCAAATTGACCCCCACTGAAGGATTAGCTCCAAACACATGCAATAATTTAGAAATCAATTGGAACAACAAGAATGTAGGCCAAAAACAACACATAAAACTCTTTATTCATTTCAAATTAGAGGAATGGCTCCATCATAGAGAAAAGACATGAACTGTAACAATGATCTCCAAAGAATTGAGAATCCATAGCTAGAACTGAGAGAGAAATGAGAATGAGAGAGTATAGTGTTGTTGCAATAGAGTGATCAACCTCACAACTGTGGAAGAATATTGAATATATAGCTCACTGAAGAAAGAATTTTCCTTGATCTTTCCAAACTAGGAAAAAGGTCAGCCAATAATCATCATCCAAGTCAATGCCTATCCATCTGCCATGTTTCATTGCATGGATACCTGCTAAATCTGGTGGAGCGAACTTTTCCAAGCTTTCTGGTCAAATCTAGGGGAAATTTGAAGAAGAATGGAGGTGGAATGAGCCAATTCCATGGAGTAATGAAGGAGATAAGGATAAATATGTGAGAAGGGTGAACCCTTAGCCTAAAATAAGTGATTGGTTTATGAATTAGGTGAGATAGGGAAAATGGGTGAGAGAGGAGAGGAAAATGAAAGAAAGGGGAAAAGTAGAAAAGGTGAAAAACTAAAGAAAAAGCTAAAGCAAAAGATGAAAAAGGGAAAAAGCAGGAAATATTGGGAAAAGATAAAAGCATAAAGCGAAAAAGATAAAAGAAGAAAACTGGGAAAAGATAAAAGAAAAAAATAGAAAAGCTAAAAGAAGAAAGTTGGGAAAAGCTAAAAGTTGCTTTTAAGACACCTTCATGACTTGGAAACTTTCTCACTTTAATTTATCCTTATTTATCATGTATTGGGAGAACTTAAGGTCCCAAATTTAGGAGGAAATTTACCCAATTCTATGAGTGTGGGCCCCACATGGGTCGCCTCCTCATCCTACCACATCATCACTTGTGCCACCTCATCACTGAAAAAAAAACTTGTCCAAATACTCTCGAGTTTATACTCATAGGAAGTAGAATTGGACAAGGAGTAAGAATATGTTGTCAAATAATTGATATGAGGGGTCTATAATATCATCATGGGAAAGAAGTTTCCCAAAGTACCACAAGTCTCTCATACTCTACCTAAAACTGACAGCTCATCCTAAAACAACCAAGAAAAACATTGGAATAAGCTCTCAACTCAAATTATGTAAGTAATCATCCTCTAACTGACAAGAATGCGAAGCAATGTGCCTGGAAGATCTCTAAATGGTAGCCCTGTGTTGTTTGAAAGAACCTGTGAATGCTAGCCTAAAAGGATAGACTGGACTTTGACTTTCAAAATATCAAATGTGAGATTTTGGGGGTCAACAAATGGCGACTCATGGGGTGGGACCCCGTGTGGGTCTCAAGAATACAGAACTCTGTGTCTTCAATACTCAAAAACTGATATGAGTCTTAAATCAATGACCACATCTAAAATCATGAAATCCATCTGTTAGCGATAGTTCTTGTCATGGGCTCGAGAGCATTCGGGTCTGCAAGTTACATGAGAAGCGCCCGAGCGTAGCATGGAAAAATCTCGTTTTACGGCTTCCAATCAAGCGAGCGGGAAAAGTATGTCATCAATGGCCAGGATCCATGTATGGACCAGATCAACGATCGGTGGGTAATCGCGGTTAGTGGAGTTGCGCCAGGATTAGCGCAATGAATAGCGCTTATATATTGCCGAGGAGATCTGAGCCGTCCATCAAAGAGGGACACGTGGTGCGCGATTGGGCTCCATCGCCTCCTTTCCCCTCGCAACTTTGAAGAGTAGGGACTGGCTCCTTCTAGCCGCGAGACGCGAAGTGCCGAGGGAATCCAGGACTCGGGCCCACAGTTTTGCTGAGGTGATCAGAAATCTCCATCAAAGAGGGACACGTGGTGCACGATTGGGCTCCATCACCTCCTCGCCCCTCGCAACTTTGAAGAGTAAGGACTAGCTCCTTCTAGTCGCGAGACGTGAAGTGTCAAGGGCATCCAGGACTTGGGCCCATAGTTTTTCTGAGGTGATCAGAACCGTCCATCCAGAGGGGACACCTGGCAGCGAGTAGAGCCATCTCGGTGCCTCACCCATCGCGACTCCAACACACAAAAAACAGCTCCATCATATCCCGAGATGCGAAGTGCCGAAGCTCCTGAGCATATCGTCTCGGCCACTCCCTGAGGAAGTAGTTAATGAAAATCAAGCGGGTGGTTGAAGCCTCTCTTCATTCATTAAGTGTGAAGTATGGAGGGTCTGGTAAGCGGTCCGTTCGAGAGGGTCCTGTGTACCCATTCTTTCAGAAAAGCCATGCTGAGTCCTCGACTAGCCGAAGGAAGTCTGAACACGCTAGCTCGGCACTTAATGGCTCAGCTACTCCCCTTGCTGGAGCCACGCACAGTTAATATGGCATCTGTCATAGGCGCACGATCGTCCAGTCTGCATGCGCAGACTGTCAGAAGACATGCAGACACAATGTTATTAATGCAGTATCTCGTTTTCGCTGCTGTGTTTTGTTTTGAGTATATAGGCGTTTTCGCCACTTTTGTAAGGATGGATGGTTGAGCAGAGCTCCCAGGTTGTAAAGTTTTAATGAAGCACTGTTATTCTGGTTATGTATAGACTTTTGAAACTTCTTGCATTATGAATGCCAGTTTCTTTTACATCTTTGTTATACTGTGTTGGAACAACTCGAAATTGGAGGATCCAGTCGAGTTGTAGCTGTTATAGGATGATGTTGTAATGGATCACTGTAACAGTTACATTGTCTCTGATTAGTCCTTGTGATTTTCCGTAACGCTAAGTGACTTGGAATTGGAGGATCCAGTCAAGTCCCCTTTCAGTTTCTTGAGACCCTGAACCAAGAGGATCTTGCATTCAGAGTCTTTCCCCTGCAAACCGCTGGAAGCCTGTCGCCTAGAGCTATTTGTTCACCTTTCTTACTAAGTCTTCCACCTGTTCATATTTTAATCAACCCACTGGCTGATGTTAGGATTCCAGACCTCCTTTGTTCTTTGCGTACCAGACCCAGTCCCTGAGTTAGAATAATATCTCCTCGAGTCTTTATCTCCATTCGATCACCCCTTTATAAACAATTTGTGACATTAAATTGATGGGTGTCGGGCTCTGCTCCTGCAAGCAATCCAGGAGTGACTTCTGATGCTAACATTTCTGGCACCGTTGCCAGGGACGAAGTTGAATATTTTCCCCAGGATTGAATGACAACGATCAACTGATTCTGAAGGTGCATCAGAAATCAGAATTATTCAGATTGCTACTGTGCACCTGGCGACTCCACTGTGGTGACTCCATTGTTTCCACTTTACTGTTTTAGTTGTGGCCACTGTTGACACACCTGAAAGCTGACCCAGAGGAGCTTTCTCGAGAATGTTTCAGCGGCTGCTTTCTCAGCCTAAGAAGCTTCCTAGGGTAACAACAATGATTAGATCTGGCCTTTGATGGTGAACAAGGACCAGACACACTTGAAGCTGCACATCTTTCACCTGGCGACTCCATGATTCAAGGATCGATTGGCGACTCCACTGGTTCGGTATGGAGAAAATTCTGGCTCAAAGGTTTGCTTTCTGTGACTTTTCTCAAATAGTTGGTTTTCCTAATGCACTTCCTGATAGAGACATCTGGGAAGATTTCCTCCCCGAATTTCACGCAAAGGATTGGGAGGTAGCTGAGCATTTACTGGACTTCCATGAGGCTATCCACCGACGCAATATCATGCATGAGGATGTCCAGATTAAACTCTTCAGGTTTTCCTTGAAGGGAGCTGCTCTTGAATGGTGTCGGTCTCTTCCCGCTGCAAGCATCCACTCTTTAGCAGGTTTTCATACAGCTTTCAATTCATTTTGCAAAGACTACTATCTAGCTGTTCACTTGTTTGAAAGCTATTGTAAAGAGTTTTCTTCGCTTCATGAAGCCTCTGTTGGCCCTGAAGACCATGTCCATGATAAATCCTTTACTGTGGAGGAAAGCATTTGCCATGAAAAAATAGAGGTGTTGAATGATATTAATTGTGTTGGCTCTAGAACGGTAGCATCTGACATCATATCAGATGCCTCTATTCCTTTAGAGGTTCATAACGATCAACATGCCTCTGGTGGAAGTTGTGAGCTTATAGAGAAAATGTGGTCCGTGGTAGATGACTCACTTGGATATCGGGTTGAGGCAGATATTCCTAGCAACCTTGTTTCTGAGGACGGAGATCTTCCCGTTTGTAAGGAAGTTGCTATGAGTGAACTAATGATATCTCTCATGGCCCAACATGCTAGGTTGAAATCTAAGGACAATGGGGAGGATTTTCCAGTCTCCAAGGCAGATGTTCTGGATGGCTCTCTCGAGGAGAATATTGAAGATCTCTTAAGCGCCTTAACATCCGTCCCTAATGAGCTTGCTGTCTCAGAACAAAACGATGAAGTGGTAGTTGTGGAGGAGGAATGTTCTCGTTTCCTTCACGAGATTTCCCATGATGTATTTACATTTGGGATTGAAAAGGAGGATCCGGAGATTGTTCCTTTTTTGCAAGATCAAGGAGCTTGGTGCTCACCCAGCTTTAACGACTATTCAGTTGAGGAGCAGCAGGGCCCCACATCACAGATTGATGACCTGGGTAGCAGCCAACCCGTGTATGATAGCTATGAATCAGGTTCTGAGCTGGACACCCAGAACTTCCAAAAGAAGACTGCAGATCCTTCTCCTCTGTTCACAAATGAAAGACCATGCGAGGAAATCAGCCCCCCTGAGCATCAAATGGAAAAGCAAAGCTTTCCCACAGGTCCTATCTATGATGATTATGACTCTGACCCTTGGGAGATCCAAGGAGAGGCATCAGAAGAACCAGAGGAGCAGTCGAAGATGCAATTTACAGACTGTGTAGAGCCAGTCAGCGAGTAGCCACTACCTAAGATCAATCAACCTACGTTAGCTGTCTACCCACTTGTGCTTACCATAGATATTCAACCACACATCCACAACTGTGTAGTAGAGGAAGCTTCCTGTCGCCCACTTTCTGGAGTTTGCCACTGGTCCTATGAGCCTGTGAAGGAATACATGGAGTCACATTTCCTTCATAAATTGGAGCCGCCCTATTTCATCTCAACTCCAGCCTGTAAGAAGGAGTTGATGAGTGTGACCGTTCTGCTGTCATGATTACACCATCTGCTAGTGATCATCGACAGAAGGAAGGAGCTTCTATCCAGGAAGCTGCTTGAATGGCTATGGTGGAAGTTTTCTTTCACCTAGCCCATATAAAATATTTTATTAGCATTAGGACTGTATATAAATAAGCTCCTTTGAGCATGTAGCTTTATTTTGTTACTTTTATTTTTTGGCCTGTATTTTCAGCAGCGAGATGTTTTGAGCATGACTCCATAGCCCAACAGCAAGGCATTGAAGTTGTGGAATGAGTTCTTAGAGCATCGCAGGGACGACTCTATCCCCCATGGAGCCTAATGTTAGCGATAATTCTTGTCATGGGCTCGAGAGCATTCGGGTTTGCAAGTTACACGAGAAGCGCCCGAGTGCAGCATGGAAAAATCTCGTTTTATGGCTTCCAATCAAGCGAGCAGGCAAAGTATGTCGTCAACGGCCAGGATCCATGTATGGACCAGATCAACAATCGGCGGGTAATCGCGGTTAGTGGAGTTGCACCAGGATTAGCGCAATGAATAGCGCTTATATATTTCTAAGGAGATCTGAGCCGTCCATCAAAGAGGGACATGTGGTGAGCGATTGGGCTCCATCGCCTCCTCGCCCCTCGCAACTTTGAAGAGTAGGGACTAGCTCCTTCTAGCCGAGAGACGCGAAGTGCCGAGGGCATCCAGGACTCGGGCCCACAGTTTTTCCGAGGTGATCAGAACCGTCCATCAAAGAGGGACACGTGGTGCGCGATTGGGCTCCATCGCCTCCTCGCCCCTCGCAACTTTGAAGAGTAAGGACTAGCTCCTTCTAGCCGCGAGACGCGAAGTGCCAAGGGCATCCAGGACTCGGGCCCACAGTTTTTCCGAGGTGATCAGAACCGTCCATCCAGAGGGGACACCTGGCAGCAAGTAGAGCCATCTCGGCGCCTTGCCCATCGTGACTCCAACACACAAAAAACAGCTCCATCATATCCCGAGACACGAAGTACCGAAGCTCCTGAGCATATCGTCTCGGCCACTCCCTGAGGAAGTAGTTAATGAAAATCAAGTGGGTGGTTGAAGCCTCTCTTCATTCATTAAGTGTGAAGTATGGAGGGTCTGGTAAGCGGTCCGTTTGAGAGGGTCCTGCATACCCATTCTTTCAGAAAAGCCATGCCGAGTCCTCGACTAGCCGGAGGAAGTCTGAACACGCTAGCTCGACACTTAATGGATTAGCTACTCCCCTTGCTAGAGCCACGTGCAGTTAAGATGGCGTCTGTCATAGGCGCACGATCGTCCAGTCTACATGCGCAGACTGTCAGAAGACATGCAGACGCAATGTTATTAATGCAGTATCTCGTTTTCGTTGCTGTGTTTTGTTTTGAGTATATAGGCGTTTTCGCCATTTTTGTAAGGATGGATGGTTCAACAGAGCTCCCAGGTTGTAAAGTTTTAATGAAGCACTGTTATTCTGGTTATGTATAAACTTTTGAGACTTCTTGCCTTATGAACGCCAGTTTCTTTTACATCTTTGTTATACTGTGTTAGAACAGCTCGAAATTGGAAGATCCAATCGAGTTGTAGCTGTTATAGGATGATGTTGTAATGGATCATTGTAACAGTTACATTGTCTCTGATCAGTCCTTGTGATTTTCCTTAACGCTAAGTGACTTGGAATTGGAGGGTCCAGTCAAGTCCCCTTTCAGTTTCTTGAGACCCTAAACCAAGAGGATCTTGCATTCAGAGTCTTTCCCTTGCAAACCGCTGGAAGCCTGTCGCCTAGAGCTGTTTGTTCACCTTTCTTACTAAGTCTTCCACCTGTTCATCTTTTAATCAACCCACTGGCTGATGTTAGGATTCCAGACCTCCTTTGTTCTTTGCGTACCAGACCCAGTCCCTGAGTTAGAATAATATCTCCTCGAGTCTTTATCTCCATTCGATCACCCCTTTATAAACAATTCGTGACATTAAACTGATGGGTGTCAGACTCTGCTCCTGCAAGCAATCCACTAGTGACTTCCGACGCTAACACCATCCTAAATGAACTACTTGATACTGTAAAACCAATCATGAAACACAATGAATGATACCAACAACCTATCCATTGGGCTATGGAGTGAAACTTGAAGAACAATGAAACTCAAATAAGGACCCCTCTAAAATTCAAGTGGAATGGAAGGTCTGATCTGCAAGCTGCTATAATATGAAACTGTTATCTACTACCACTTGCCAACAAGTGCACTGCTCTATGTGGTAAATGTATTGATGTCAACACAAAAGAGACAGTCACTTAGTCAAAAGCCAATAAGGTAAGCCCCTACTAAGTGCGAAGGTCACCCACCAATGATGACGATGGAGCCTAAGGCACAAACACACTCTGTCATAATAAAAAATGGCATGGAGTCAAATCATGACAAGAGTCACCTGATCAAGGTCCAATGATACTCAACCATGTCAAGTGCGAAATGACGACCAATGAGGCTTGTAGCCACTAAGGTGTTCAATACTCTTGGGTTGCCTGTAGATAATGTGTCAGTGTCGATACAAGGAAACCTACCAGAAATAGAAGAAATGAGTATTCTTCTTCCCTGGTGCAAAGTAACATAAATATGAATCGTAATGCGTGGTGGTTCAAAAAAATCTCAACCTCGGTATCATACCCCTATGCTGGAAGAGGGGACTCTGTAAGATGGAAAAAACTTAGCGAAGCAATGATGAAGAGACACACACAATCACCTTTGCCTCTCATCATACCCCCCTAAACTCTATGCTCAAGTGATGGAAATAAGGATACCCCATCCAGACTGACAATCTAGGCTGACACAAAATTTTGGCATGAGGCCATTGGCAAATAAAAGCAAAAAAGGCTTCCGAAAAAGCGCAAAATCTTTGAAAAGCAGGATATCCTCCTAGAAAGAAGGGAAATAAAAGAAGGGAAAGTTCCTAATCTAACACAACTCAAACCACATGCTGACAAAGGGAGAGTGGGGCCAGCGAAACCATTCTATACAAAATACTGAAAAACAATAAGGAAATCTCCGCTAGGCGAGGAAAAATGACTAAAATGCAAGGAAAAATACGAGGAAAAATAAAAAAAGAAATATGAAAAACATCTAATATAATTCCCACATTCACCCAAAAATGTTGAAGGGATTTTTCCCCTCACTGGAAAAAGTGTTTAAGACGCTTCCCATTGATAGGAAACTACATGACATCACCATCCAAATCGGCAAGCCTAAAAGTGTTGTGACCCACTGAAGCATGGAAACTAAATGGACCCAACAATAAGCTATCAAACTTACTGTGGTCTCCTGACTTCTCCCTTCTCTTGTCCCACAGTAAGACTAAATCACCAACTTGGAACACTTTTCCCTTAGCTCTCTTATCAAAATATTTCTTTACCTATCTCTGATGCTCAATGAAGTGTGTGAAAGCTTTTGATCTATCCTCCTCAAGATGAACTAGATCATCAAATCGACCATGCAAGGCCTCCTCATCTGTAGAAAACTCTCTAATCAACTTGTGGACTGAAATCGTCAAGTTAATTGGTAGGACTACATCAACTCCATAAACCAACTCGAAAGGTGCCTTGCTAGTTGAATTCTTCTTTGTCACCCTATCACACAATGCATACTTGAGACTATTGTCCCAAGCTCTCTTATTTTCTCCAACTATTCTTCTGATTATCCGAATTAAGTTCTTGTTGGAAGACTCTATCAAGCCATTACCCTATGGGTAGTAGTTATCTGAATGGGCTAGAGTGATACCAAATCTCAGGAAGAAGGCCATCAACTCAACTGATCTAAATACACTAGTGTTATCAGTTGTGATCTTCTTCGAGACTCCAAACTAGGTGATGATATTCTCCTCAAGGAAATGAACAATAGCAATAGGGGATGATGTCTTGAGTAGAATGGCTTCCACCCATCTAATGAAATAGTCAGTAGTTCCTAATATCCAAGAATGGCCCACACTAGAAACCTATGGAATCTATCCAATAAAATCCAAACCCCACTACTGTAAGGGGGCCTCTACCACAATTGGATCTAAGGGAAAAGCTAGAAGTCTCTGCTTGCCCTCAAACCTCTGACAAGGCTCGCATGCATGGAAAAAGGCATGAGTATCTCTGAATAAATTCGACCAATAGTACCCGACAGACATGTGTTAAGTTTTACTGTTGTTATTAGGTTATTTCCAAATTACATGAGCATTCAATGCATTTCCAAAACACCAGCATAAAGATGATCACTAAAAGAAACAAAATCACAAGGTACGCAACATTTTATCCTGGAAAATATTCATGGGGGAGAAAACCTAACAAAACTTCCTCAATAATATGTTTCCAATATAATGCCAAGACGAAGAGCAAAACACCAAGAATAAACTAACACTGAGCATGTGCCTCTCTTCTCCTTCCTCTTGCAATTGCAACTTCTTTCCAGATATGCACACTGGATGAGTGAGTGTGGGAGTGAACAAGTGAGGCACCATCCACACATATAAATACTAGTTGAGGAGGCACTAGGGTTATGTCTCTTCTCTTAGTAGGGCCAACTTCTTCTAGAAGTGGTTAAAACCACTTTATAAACACTAGGGGCTGAATTTACAAATACCATCATATAAATATGGTTTGACGAATCCACAAAAGGGGATTTGATGTTATACAAGACCCGACATGATCAATCCACAAAAGGGGATTTATTCTATAAGATAATAACTCAAATATAATTAGAATATTCTTTGAAGTTACAATATTTAAACACTCCCCCTTAACAAGAATGGTATTCTACTGACATGACCCAATACAACATCATCAAGAGAAGGAGAGGGCAACATCATCATCGGCATATGGAACACTAACTGGCACATCTATAAATCATCAAAAGTTTTTCTCATCATCAATACCATCATCATTTACAGCATGGAGCTGGAGTAACATCATTAGCATGAAGCTGAAACATCAACATCAATAACACGAAGATGGAACAACAACTTCATAAAAAACACGAGGTTGGAACATCATCATCAACAATACTAAGCTAGAATAACATCATCAACAACATCACGAGGCTAGAACATCATAAACAATAACATCACAAGGTTGGAAAATCATCATCATCAACAACAGGAAGCTAAAACATCATAAAAAACAACACGAAGTTGGAACAACATCATCAACATGTGGCAACAGAATGAAGTAGGTGCATCGACGAAAAAAAATTTGGTACTTTGACAGACCGTCCTTACTGAAACTTCGGGATCTTCCCATGAATCATAAGATTCCCTAGGATATAAAATCCTAACAAGATACCACGTGGTACTCTGACAGGCCGTCCTTACTGGAACTTCGTGATCTACCCAGGTATAATAATATTCCCTAGGATATAGAATCTTAATGGAGCTACCACTACTAAGCACAGCTGGAATATACATGCACAGGTACTCTTACAAACCGTCCTTATCGGATCTTCAAGATCTTCCCAAGGATGATCAATCCCCTAGGATATGAAATCCTAACGGAGCTACCCATTATTGGTCAAGATACCATAGTATCATCAAAATCACTCCCCCTTTCGAGGGAGGTCCTTTCAGAAAACACCAAGCTTGTCTCAGAAGTACTCAAACTTCACTCGAGATAGAGGCTTGGTCAACACATCTGCAACCTGCTCATCTATGCCAACATATTGGAGCTTTACATCTCCCCTCTCCACCATATCACAAATGTAGTGATACCAAATCTCTATGTGCTTCGACTTATCATGGAACACTGGGTTCTCTGTCATTTTTATACAACTCTAGTTATCGCATAGAATCATGGTGGATTCCATCTCCAGATCGAATAGAACTGTCAACAACTTCTGAAGCCATATGAATTCACAACTGGCAGAACATGCTGCAATGTATTATGCTTCTGTCGTGGTGAGAGAAATACTGGATTGCTTCCTTCTTTGTCATGAAGTCATGGATGAACCCAAACTGAAACAACAACTTGAAGTTCTCTTCATATCTGAATCACTTCCAGCCCAATCTGAATCAGTATAACCATAGAGTCTAAAGTCATGGTCTCCAATATAACAAAGACCATAATCCAACGTACCCTTAAGGTATCTCATCATATTCTTTGCAACTACGAGGTGAACAGGTCTGGGCTCCACCAAGTACTGACTCAAAGTGTTCATAGCAAAGCATAAATATGGCCTGGTATTCATCAGATACATCAACGATACAATAATATGTCTGTATAGAGTAGCATCAACTAATTCTAAAGAATTATCAATCATGAGATTCAAATTTGTCTCCATGGGTGTGGCCATGGATTTACATTCCAACATGTCAAACTTCTTCAGTATTTCAACTACATACTTCCCTTGGTTAAGGAATATCTTCTCTAGGCTCTACCAAACTTCAAGAATTAAGAAATAATGCATCGGGCCTACGTCTTTCATCTCAAATTCTGCAGCGATATTCCTTTGGCAATATGTGATGAGATTTTCTTCTCTTGTCAATAATAAGTCATCCACATATATTTGAAATACAACTGGCCCATCATTCATAACCTTGAAGTAAATATTAGAATCAAATTTACTCTTGGTAAATCCCATGCCCGTTAGAAAACTATCAATCCTGTCATACCAAGGTCTTGAAGCTTACTTCAACTTGTAGACACGAGTCTTCTTGTCCTGTACTTCAAAATCAAATTTTCACATCACATTGTACCAACCTTGTACACTTGCTCAACTGAAAATCAATATATATAATCATGTGTTGGATTTATGTGCTTTCTACAAAGCACTATTTGTCTCACTTCCTGAGAGTATGTTCTCTACTTTCTCTGCAACTGTTCCTTTGGAATCGAAACTCTACACCTACAATTGCTATTTTTGAAGTTGAGAATGACTTCTCTATTCTCACTATAGTTATTGAGCTGTGAGAGTATATCCTCTATTCTATCATGGAAAAAACTTCTTCTTAGAGTGGCTCAATAACTAATATTGAAGGTATCTTTTCTTCTTTCATCGAGGTAAATCAATCTCAAATACAGGGACTTCTCCCCCTGAATCTCATACTGTATCGGAATCATGGTTTTTTTGGTTGTGTTCACGAATACTTGAACTATTTCTTCTATTACCAGAGCAAGTGTCTTGTCATAGTCTTCTCCCTCTTGCTGGGAGAATCCTCTGTACTCAAATCAAGCTTTGTACATCTTTATATTGTTATCTGCAACATGCTTGATCTGTTAGATCAATATTGGAATTCACCACTAACTTCCCTTCTAGTCTCCAAGAAAAATCCATATCCCAGTCCTTCTGATTGGCTTCCTTCTATGTCATTGAAACAAGGGAATATTACAAAGAGATTTCATGTCTCCTAGAGGTCTCTGAAGCTACGATATAGTCTTCTCAACTCATGGCATCTGTCTGTCAGTCCTAGAAGATGTCTCATTTTCCCATCTGATCCTCTATGAGACCAATCTCACTCTGAGTCTTGATTTCTTCTAAGTCTACAAAGACTTCAAAGTCTCTACAGGATATACTTGGTGTTGAATACCAAGTCTTAATATGAAAAGTTGAGTAAAAATTCAAATGAATTATGCTTCCTATTAAGGTGGCTTCATTATCCATTGATCAAGTCTACTATGAGTTCTATTCTAATGTTCGGTCATCTTTGGAGCCTTCTTCTCCTTACAATCAATCTCCATATGAGATACTCTGTATCTCAAAAAATAGTTTCTTCTTCATCTTCTTTGATACATGGATATATACGATCATGTATATAGCTTGGATAATCTACTCCATGTATCATATAATATGTTGTCTCTTTCAACCATCACTATATCTTCCTCAGGGTTATCACTTGTGACCTGCCTGAAACGAGAACAACAACAAACAAGAATAATACTCTTTTAATAATAATAAAACAACAGTGAGAACAATTTTCACAGTAGTTGTTGAGTCTCCATTTTGACAACTTTATTACCCTATAATATCCTCTATCTGAATCAATTTTACCTCTCACATATGCATATGTTGACCATTTCCTCCACAAAACCACTTAGTGACCTTGTCCATGTGCATAGAGAGGTAACTTATGCTAAAGCATGATTTGTTTGATTTTATTGATTAAAATTGATTAAGTGATTGATTATTTATGCTCCTAATTACTTTGACTATTATTTAGCAGCTTCATGACAAGGCATCACCTCATCTGGTACTTT
>ML864116.1:6025-22647 GCA_009831015.1 Picea engelmannii | reverse complement strand
TCCCTCCACCATAGAACCCTCAGGATGTGCTCTTTGTCTAACCAACACCTTCAATGATTTCAAGTGCCTCTCCACCATCCACATTGACCTTGTGTGAACAGGTCCACAAATTTCAATCTCCTCAACTTGGTGTATGAGGTAGTTTTCTTGTACATTGAAAAATGTAGGAGGTATATACTTTTTCATTTCACAGATTAGATGGGGAATTTCTCTCTTCCAATATTTTATATCATCTTCGTGGATTTCTTTCAATGACAACCATCTACATGAGATCACGACACAAGAAAATAACATGTTTCAACATAACATAATATAATATATTACATTACATTACAAGTAAAACTCGTGTCATTAAGTACAACAATAATTTGAAAGAGCATTTTGCATATAAATCACAACTACGTCTTACCTAATGTATTTTCCAAGATCATATATAACTTGTTTGACGTTGTTGTCAAATTCGTTTGGGAGAGATAGTGGTAGAACATACTGTAACAACAAAATGAATTGTTATTTGTTTCGACCAAAGTAGATAAGATATATATATAAGGCCAATACATATAAATATGTATACCAAAATTATTACCTTAATAAAGGTATGCCAATCATGTGCTTTTACCCCACCAAATTCACCTTTCTTCGTTAAGATATTTTTTATGTTTGAAGCAAAACCCGTGGGAAATTTAATTCTTTGAATGACCTCTTTTACATTATTGCTTTGTTTCTCTATTAATGACCATGGAAGGTTATTTCAGTCTAGTACTCCATCTGATCTATTTGAATATCAAATCACACTTCACATTGCATGATTGGCTTCCTGAATGTCAGTACAAATTTTGATATTTTTTTCTTTGTCCCTCCTACCATCTATGATTCCCCATAATGTTTTAGTCACATTCTTCCCGATATGCATTGTATCAAACAAATGAGTTATTTTTATCTCCTCATAGTATGGAAACCTCATGAATTGAGCGGGATAAGATTTCATTCCTCATGGAAGCCCATTATTAATACCTTCATGATGATTGCGGCCTTGATGAAGCATAAAAGAAATCACAAAAATGATTATCAAATACGGTAAAATAAATTCAATGATTAAAATAAACATTCAAAACATTACATGAGATATGATACATTATGAAATTGAGTACCTTGATGATTTCTATTATATTCCAACCTCCATAGGTGAGGTGTCATTCTTCATGGTTTTAAAACTGTCTCTTCTTTCCCATTGAAAAGATGTTTGTCAGTAGTACGATACCTATGGTTCTTAGGAAGAAGGTGCCTATACTCATCAAACACCATATTTCCTAAATTTTTTGAATGACAATACTTCATCTTAGGGCCACAAACTGGACATGAAAATTTACCCTTTGTTTGAAGACTTGCAATAAATGGATTAATGTCAATAATGCAATGAGATTATTTAAAAAGTAAACATGCACCATGATAACATTAAAATATTATATAGTATTAAAGCGCAATATTAGAATTCTTATACATACCACAAAAATGTGTTAGTCCAGGGGCATCATGAATTGTCCATAAAAGTATTCCACGAAATTTAAATTTCTTCTCCCCGATTGGTTTACATATGTCATACATTGTGATGCCAACACATAACTTTAGTAGCTCATTGATAAGAGGCTCGCTATATACATTCATATCTTTAACCTGGTACTTACCTAATATTTGTTTGAAATTACACATAATTACTAAAGGAATAATATAATGTAATATATGTAATTAAATAAATAAATAAAAGATATTATGCAAAAATTGAAACAAATGAAAATGTTAAATTCAAAAAATTAATGTAAACAAATACTTGGAACAATCGTTGTCAACATTATGTCCTCCCTCTTTATTGACATCCAAGGAGGAATGATATTGTTGATAACAAACATAGGCCACGCTAAGTAAATAGACCTAAGCTCTCCGAATGGATTAACATCGTCAACTGCCAATGAAAGCCTAACATTACGAGGTTCATCTTTGAAATCTGTCCATTTTTCCTCAATTTCCCTAAATGCATAACCATCGGCAAGAATTCGAAGAACACCATGTCCACTTCTATTATGTGCATGGTAATCCATAAATTGTGCTATGCTTTCACACCTGAACAATCGTTGCAAACATGGAATTATGAGAATATGACGAAGAACCTTTCGAGGCACCCTTTTTGTTACTTGATCGATTCGATATATACTAATAATACATTGCAAACATTCAGTTTTTGAAGCATGTTGTCCATAATATATAATATGTTCATTAGGAAATGCATCTATAGTTTGATAATCCATTCCAATGTCTTTCATAATGGCATGCAAACCTCGATATGTGCAAGGTAAAATATTTGACAATGGTAACAAAAATTCACCTAACAATCTACAACACAACAAACAACTAGTTAGTGTAAGAATATTAATTGTAAAAATTGCATTCTTATTTTAAATATTAATTAACACTAAAAACAAATATAAAAAAATCAACATTTATGTATAGTATGAGATGAAACATATTACATACCTTAGTATCTGTGTCATACAAGTGTTCAACAAATTATTCATAACCTTTAAGTTCACCACCAATAATGTAGCAGAGAGAATATTTTCTCTTGATCCTTCATAAAGTCGTTTATTTTCCTTTTCTAATAAAGGTTCATCATAAATACCAACATTTTCCCCATCCTCATCCTAATGCGAAAACAAATATTGGATCATTTGATTTGTCCCATCATCTTCTTCCATGGGATCATTAACTTGATTTGTCCCATCATTTTCTTCCATGAGATCCTCATTTGCTTGGTCATGATGATGTTCCTGAGATTGTACAACATCATTTCTACTAATACTTGGTGCAATATTCTGTAGAACGTTAGAGGGAAACTCTAACTTTATAATTACAAACAATCATGCAAAATTAGTGTATACAATAAGAAACATTCAAACAATATATATACATAATTTTATATAAAATTGAAAAAATAAAAAAAATATAATGAATATTTAGCTAATTACCATGGGATGATATTCATTCGATCCTCCATCAATGTGACCATATTCCCTACAATGTTTTGTAGTTGTTGTTATTAAAATTCTTACGGGACGTCTAAGGCAACATTTTTTACAAGGGAAATAACATCTACCATCACCCTTTTCACCCGCTTTACTTTTCCCCCCACCTCTAACAACATTCTGTAACATTTTTCCGCACAAAAATACCCTTTCGGAATTGTCATTGTTATAGAAAGTTTTTCGCAACATCTTTAAATCGTCAAATATTTATAGTCCAATTTTAGGTCACTATCGTCACAATTACGATGATATTGACCTAAAAATATTTATTTTTCCACCTATTTATTTTAGGTCATTTTTTGTCATTTTAATGGTCAATTTTAAGGTTAGGTGAGTCGTCGCTCTTGCGACGGACAAACTACAGTTGTCACTCTTGCGAAGAACATTGACCATAATATTTTATCCCTCCTATAAGAACAACCCGTAGAGAATATATTTAGGAGTGAAAGAGAACAACCTGTAGAGAAGATATTTTAGGTTTTTCAACTATTGTAATTTAGGTTTTTCATGGGATTAAGTGAAACGAAACTGATTACATTCAATGCAACAATTTAATATTAAAGGTAGCTAACTAAATAATATCTAGGATAAACTGGAAATGCAACCACTAGCAAGAATAACAAACCACCATTGTCACCACAAATGACCATGAATTAGACCCTCCAAAGTCCTTCTCAAAGTGAAATGAATTTATGTATTTGCAAAAAACAATTTATAAATATTTTTATTCACCAAATTTCATTTCATTTTTTAAATATCTCTGCCAATAAAGGAAATATGGAGATTCCTTGTGCCTGTTATGACACCTTGAAGGTACAAGTTCTAGGGGATAGATAAAATTGGTTTATATTTTGTCATCTTTGATGAATGACAGGTTTATGGGTGTTGAGTATTTTGTCATATTTTATCATAAACATGTTCATACAAAAAATGTGCTTTTTTGGCTCCAGTATGCTCACAGGAAATGCAACGAGCGTTGGTCCCATCAAAAAGGAGGAGATTCCAAATGTGAATTGTGATGTCAGGTTTCATGACTTTTTATTTGGCCAGGTTTTTATACTTACTATCAACAATTTCATATATATATATATATATATATATATATATATATATATATATTCTTACTATCATTATTATCCTCCACTAATATTATGAACTGAAAATGCGTTCATAATTATTTTTTCTGAACTGAAATGTTGTGGATTTGAAATCGCAGGAATACAAGGAGAGAAGGGTTGACCGAATGCTGAGAGGAGATCCAGACATCTAGGTGAGTCAAGTAAGTACCGAAATTATGACTCTATCGATGCTCAGGCCACCTATTTTTTGGCCCCTGTTCCCACTGATATAATGATAATAGGGAATAATTTAGACTTAAGCTCCTCATGCTATAGATATATTATTGAAAGGAAGTCCCTAAAATTTGAACAGGGATTATGTTTATCTTGTTGATATTGACATCCTTTTGTATGAGATGGTCAATGACAATGGTTAGTGTGACCTAGAAGGAAGATTGAAAACATTATGGGTTAAAAAAATTTGATCAATGTATTGTCATATAAGCTTCATATCAATAAAAAAATAGGTGATTTACCAAAAGAATGAATTTATGTATTTGCAAACAAAAATTTATAAATACTTTTATTCACCAAATTTCATCTCATTTTTTAAATATCTTTGCCTTTCATTAATAAAGGAAATATGGAGATTCCATGTGCCTATTCTGGCACCTTGAAGGTACAGGGTTTAGGGGATAGATAAAAGTGGTTTATATTTTGTCATCTTTAACGAATGACAGGTTTATGGGTCTCAAGTATTTTGTCATAATTTATCATAAACATGTTCATACAAAACATGTGTTTTTTTGGCTACACAGTATGCTCACAGGAAATGCATCGAGCATTGGTCCCATAAAAAAAGAGGAGATTCCAAATGTGAATTGTGTTGTTAGGTTTCATGACTTTATATTTAGCCATGTTTTTATTCTTACTATCAACATTTCATATATATATTATTACTATCATTATTATCCTCCACTAATTTTCTGAACTAGAAATGCATTCATAATTATTTTTTCTGAACGTAAATGTTGTGGATTTGAAATCGCAGGAATACAAGGCAAGAAGGGTTGACCGAATGCTAAGAGGAGATCCAGACATCCAGACGAGTCAAGTAAGTACCGAAATTCTGACTCTATCCATGATCAGGACACCTATGTGTTGGCCCATGTTCCCACTGATATAATGATAATAGGGAATATTTTAGACTTAATCTCTTCACGCTATAGTTATACTCTTGAAAGGAAGTATCTGAAATTTATTGACTAAGATTACCATTGTTAATTTATGAAGAGATGTTTATTTAATTAATTAGGATTACCTATCAAATGGAGAGATGTGTATTTGTTATATTTAGGTCACTTTTTCGAAGACAGGAAGGGTTATAGTGATCGTCTCTCTTGTGACGAAAATATGTGAATCTCACTCTTGCGACGAAAAAATAGAAGAAAGTTTGCTTCCGTCGATAGAGCGACAAATACGGGGTGTATTTAGATAAAAAAATGAAAAATTGAACTTTTTCTCTTGAAGTTTGCAACGAAATAGTACTTTCGCTGCAATATTTTCAATATGTAGTAGTGTAGGGAGATTAGTTTATGTCCGCATTTACCGATTTATCCAATAACAAAATTGGTGACTCCACTGGGGACAGATTGTTTTCCTAGTTTGTCTTGATTTCTTGTTTTGATTACTTGGTTTTTGTTTTTTGAGTCATTGGGAGATCCAACTTGACTCTCCGACTGTTAAATTTCACTGGAAAACCTTCTTAATTTTTAATTTTTTCCATTTTTGTTTGATTTCCTCACCTTGCTTTGAGGGACAACGCACCGACTTAGGATTTCAGCACCCTACTTATTTACAATAGTGCAGAAACTCCACACCCTACCCATATGTGGCCTACTGAAATCAGGGATTTCCGCACTATGTTAGTCTACAGCCTGTGAAAATTGTGAAAATTTTGATTTTTGATGGTTTTTTCCTTACCCATACCTTGGATTTGGTTTTGGGGTGAATTTTGGGGTTTGATTATGACCTGTTTACAATCTACTTGACAGTTTTGAAATTGATTTTAGCCATCTTTTCTTTGTTTTCTTTTGGAAGATTTAGTCTCTTGCTTTGAGTGTCCTTCAGTTACAAAGCATTGTCTTTTCTTTAGAATTGTTTGGTGAAAGAACTTCTTTTTATTTTATTGAATAGTTCGTGTTCAAAGAGAAAATTGTTTGGGTTTCTTTGTTTCATGTTGATTTGTTATTGCATTTATCTATCTTTGAAACAAAAAGTTTTAATTTCTTGATTTATATTAGATTGGGGGAATCCTTTCATTTGAAGTAGTGAAATTGCATGATTCTTGGCATTTTTTGGTCTTAAATCGTGTATTGGTGTATAGTCTATTTTTCTCATTTCTTGAAGATATCGATATTGATGAGTTTTAAAATTTTGGGACAATGGATATATGGGAATGATAAATTCTTTCTCCTTCTCGTAGCATAACTTTCATCGAAATGAAAAGATTGCATCTTCATCTCTTTGCATAACTTTCGATTCGTTCAAAACACCATATTGTCCATGCCATTTTCCTTTTGAGTAACATCAGCCATAAAATAAAGCACTTATAAAAGTTGATTAGACATTTTTTTATTTTATGGTAGCAAACCTACATTAGGTTAGTTGTAGGGATTTGGAATAGGTGTGAAAGATAACTTTCCAAAGCTGCAAACAAACATAGAATCTTGCGTCAGGGAGCGGTGAAGTCCACTTGCTACATTTTGTCCTAGGAAGCCCTTCTAACAAAAGGGTCAATCACGAGCTCACATTGAGACTGGAAAAGTTACTCACCCTACTTTGTTGGTATTGGTGTAGAGATTGTGTGTATTATGGGGGTCACTTGAAGGTATACCCACAAAGATGAGTGGAATCCTTTGAAGTTGATTTCAGGATAAATATCATGCCTTTGTGTATGGATCAGACTGTCGATTATTTCCCCAGGCATCATTGTTGTAGTTGGTAACCTTAGTGGCCTATCTCTCTAGGTACTTTACATGAGGTGACTGTGGAGGGGAAAGTCTTCACGGTACCTGGAATCAATGTTGGCCAAAATCACTCAGGCTCCTTAGAGGGTATACCCATGTTTATGTGTGGGAGCTTTCACCAGGGTGTAAATCCATTAAGAAGGTCATCAACGTAAATTTTCCACCCTCTCTATCTCATCCCTTTCTTACATTGTTCCTGCAACGTTGGATTTCATAACCAACTAGTGTGTTCATTATGAGAAGGTTTTGTTTGCTTGCTTGCTTACTAGATTTTTAGCATGTGTTGCTTGTTTTTCCTAGTGGACTCTAGATTGAATTTTTATTTGATGACGTCAGTTCCCGAAATGACCATTGAAGGAATCCCTGATCCAGGGGAACCTTTTGTTTTTCTTTTTTATGGAAACATTGGTCCTCCTCACCTCGCTACTTTGAGCCTTCTAGGTGTCACAATTGGACTACCGGTATGGTTGTTTTCAACTCAGGTAGTCCTGAATGCAGTTAGTGCTTCATTCATAAGCACTTCCCCCCAATAAAATCAACCTCATTGTTATCCTTCACCTTCTTCACTAGTAAGATATTCTTCACCTTCTTCATCTGTAAGGTCTCCTTCCATTTCATATTCTTCATCGGGTGAAATATCTTTAACTAGTAACCCGATGGATAAGAATAAGAAGAAAATGAAGAATAAGAAGAAGAAAAATAAGAAAGGATACACACTTCCAACCATTGCCATACATGTTGGAAAACAACCAGTTACTGTTAATCATGATGGGAGTGTTGATGATGTCAAGATCACCCAAATGACCCATAAGCCCAAGTACCTTTGCAGGCTTTGAAAGGGTATCCATTTTATTAAGGATTACCCTGATCTATCCAAGGTTATAGAAGCATGGTATACACACTCTCGTCAGCCCATTTCATCAGCCTCTGAACAACATGTTGATGACCTCCCTTCAACTAGTCAATATATAGTTGGGAAGAAGAAAAGTAGAGCCAAGTTCCCGTGTATGTTATGCAAATGGAATCATCTAACTCATCTTTTCCCTCATATAGAAGAAGCCTCAAAATTCATAGAAGACATGACTGTTTCACAGCATCAACTTCCAGCTGCTTATCACAAGCTTAATCTCAACCCACCTATAGTTGATGGAATGATCAATTTGTCCCCTTCATCAATTTTTCCTATTGATCAAGTGGTCAATATGGTCACGTCCTTAGTTGAACCAGTTGACCAAGTGGTCGATTTGATCCCATCCTCAGTTTATCCCACTCTCTCGTTAGAGAGTGAAACCCAAGCGGTTGATCCTTTTCCAACTGTCGACCCCATTCTCCCCTTGGAGAATGTAACCCAAGTGGTCGATCTGATCTCGTCATTGGTCGATCCTACTCTCTTGCTTGAGATTAAAACCAATACTTCTCACATTTTTCTCATTTATAGAGATTCTATTGTGTTAATTAATGAGCTCATATGTTTTAAATGGATTCCTCCTTCTCCCATGGAACCCCCTTCAAGTAATGAGCTCATATGTTTTAATTGGGATGTGTTAACTGGACATCATCTTCCCTCTCACATTCCTTTCCAAATTACAGTACAAGTTTTTGGTCGGGATGTTCCTCAAACACTCATAGATGAAGGTGCGTCTGTTAGTCCTCATCTTGCGCCATTTATGTAGAATCTATTATCTTTTAACAGAAGAACCAATCAACCTTTAGGGACCCTTTCTCATTTTCCTATAAATTTGGGAGGGAAAATTGTCTTTATTGATGTCATGGTAGTCCAAGACCCCTTTGATTTTTCTTTGCTCCCCAGGCGACATTATGTCTATACCATGAGAGCTATCGTGTCCACTCTTTTTCATGTGATATCTTTCCCACACAATGGAAGAATTGTGACCATTGATTAACTTTCATTTTTTGGTCCGGAATTGACCATCAATTCCATGACCTCCCTAAACGGTTCTTATATGCAGATGGTATCACCACTGCCACAGGTCAATTATGTGGCATTTGTCTCCCATGCCTTCCGCCATCGATGGAAATGAATTGGATCTGGTAGTTGACATGGTGATCTCTTCAGTAGGGCTCTTGGAGCCTAACCACCTTACCCCTATCATGACCCTCGACATGTGTTCCTTCTAGAGTATGTTTCTTCGTCAAGTGAAGATCTATTGGAGGCCATGATCAATTTTTGTCCCTTTACATGGTGTCCTTCTAGAGCACTGCCCTCTTGGAATCCATGATCAAGAAGAGAGTCTTTTGAGCATGGTTTTCTATTTTCAATCTTGTTAAAAAAATGAAACACGTTGTGAGGATAGTTTTTTCATCTCTGCAACAACCTCATTAAAAAATGAAACAGAGCCTACGAGCATAGTTCTTGTTTCTATGTCAAACTCATTAAAAAATGAAATAGAGGTTTGGGACCGAACCACTCCCCCTCTCTGCTTGATTCAAGTCCTTCATCTAGTATTTGAAGCTTCATTTCATCCACCTTTGCAGTTGGAGGAAACGAAGCTTAGGGGAAAATGCTTTCAACCTCTGGTCTCCATGCTGAAGTTATGTCGCTAGTTTCTTAAGCTGGGGGTTGAATACCAACCATCCCTTTGTTATGTGTTGGGATGTTCAAGCATAGTTTTATATGGTTCAAGCTTGTGTAAAAATGAAACCAAGTGTAAGCATAGTTTTGTTTAGTTTTTAAGCTTGTGTAAAAATAAAATCTATCCCAAGCATAGTTTTTTTTTGTCTTAAACCTTGTATAAAAATGAAAATAATCTTGCGCTTAGTCTTTGTTCTTTCTCATGATCGTAAATACATGAGAATAAGTTACCGAGCTTAGTATTTTTTCTTTCTCATGATCATAAATATGTGAGAATATAACCGAGTATACTTTTATCACGTTTTCATACTCATAAAGGTTATACGAAAAAGGAACCCCTTGGAGTTCCCTTTAAGCTCTTTTCAGACTCTCTAAACATGAAAAGATTATTGAGAAATCTTGTTCTTTTCACTCTTGTTAAATTAAAGAAAATGTTGCGGTAGTTTATTACTTTTTCGGTCTCATCAAACTAATTTTCGAAAAAGGAACTGAGAGAGTTCTCTTTAAGTGTTTTTCAGACTCTATAAACATGAAAAACCCCCAAGTTTTCTATATTTAGACTCGTTAAACAAACATCGAAAGACCCATATGGGACCGAACCACTCCTCCTTAGGGTTTGTTAAATATACTCCGAGGGACTCATATGAAGGATGAGCTTACAGTTCAAGCATCTATTATCCTCCTCAATCTTGTGTAAAATTAAAGAGGTACTCGCCAAAAATGGTGGGGGTAAAATTGGGAAAGAAATGTGTCTAGACCTGTATTCTATGGAAGAGTCACCTTTGAACATGACACCCTTTCACTTTCTTTGTGTCTAGGTTGGAAAATCCACATGTCTCTTGATCATATTATTTTATAAGATTACAAATTGCCCTATGATCGTTGTTGTTGAGTCAGTGTTTCCAAGATAGTTGTCGTGTCGTTAATATGTTCAAAATAAGTTCAAATCTAAAAGCCTTCTATTGTGTCGGCAATCTCTATAGTCCTAGATCCTTATATTGTGTCGACCATCCCTGAGTTGGTCCTAAATCACTTGTTACTCTAACCTACCTCAAATATTTTACCTGTTTTGTGTCATTGATGGGGGACAAATTAAGGCCCTCCTATGAAAAGTCTTTTCTTGTCAACTTCAACTCATTATCCAGGAATTAGACTTAGAAACTAATTGGTACCTTGAACTTTCATGCCTCAATGGAAAGTTTCCTCTCTTTCGACAATGGGTTTTCATTATTGACCCCTCATCGGGAAATTCCACTGAGTGTTCGACCTCAGATCATTAATTCACATTCATTAGATTGTACTAGAGTACCTTGGGAGTCATTGAAATTAATGGTGATTTCTCTCGCACTTGTTAACGATATTCACTAATGACCGGTAATCAAGTGGTTTCTACCATGTTTGACTTCAACACATGTATTTGCATGGTTAGATCCATATTATAGAGTGGTGGAGATGAAGACCCTGAATCTTTTCTCACATATTCAGGTTGCATTGGAGTATATTCATTTAATACTATTGAATAGATACACATTGTATGTCTCATGGATATGTTCAAATAAGAGTCTTTAACACATAGATCCACGGTGTATTTTTGGTGGCTATGTTCATATTTGAGTCATATTGTCATGGATCCACAGTGTATGTTTGGTGGCCATAACCTGTATTACTTGACATGGATCTTCGCATGTCGGCATTTATGCTTTAAGTCATTTGTATTATGAGTATGGGAATGCCTACCTCAGTGATGATATATTATTGTACTGTATTTCCTTGTTTATTGGCAGGTTTCTAACTGACATGTTTCTTGTTCCTTACACACACTCAACAAAGTATTTTAGCCATCACTCTGTTCTAACTTCATACTTTGGGGGCATCTCTTTTATACATTATTTTCATCATCCCTATGATTGTTAATGATGTAAACCTATATGTTGCCTTCAGAGGGGTCAGTGGCCTGAATTTCTAAAGAAAGAAGGGAGAATAACTTTCCTTGAGAGAAGAAGTTGCATTTTCCTTTGTAAAAACGCTATTAAGGAGGATTTCCATAGGTTGTAGTATAAATAGGATGTGGAAATGACTAATTTCCACACCTTTCTCTATAACTAGGTTATGGAGTTTCCACAGGCTTCACTATAGCTAGGGTGTGGCGGCCTTTGAACATGGGAAAAACGAGTGTCTTCTCAATGCTTCTAAAAGGAAGTTTCTATGGTGAGGTGGCCTCTAAAAGGTTTGGATCTTAATCGCTTTCATGATTTAGTGGGATCATCCTAACCTCCTCACCTTATCCTCTTCATCTTATCAAAGGAGAGGAGCTCTCATGGAGAAAGTTAGTTGGATTGAGCTTGGAAAATTTATGTTGGCTTTGAGCTTTGCTTTTTCAAGATAGATTGTGAGTAGCTATCAAATACATAGTTTAAGAATCTATTGGAGCAAGAAGTGTGTGGTAAACAAGGAACTGTTGGAAGGAACCTAACGACATCAAGGCATCTGGTTGTATCTTTCTTCCACATTATATAATATAGTGGCATGTTTCTTTCCCATAAAATCATTCTCATTTTATTACATGACTCCTTGGTCACATGTATAAGCTTTCATTAAGTATACTATTGTTGATTTCACTTTGGTTGGTTTGTGTTGTTGCAGATCCAATATCACAAGAGCATCGAAGTAAAGAGGGGATAAAAAAGCCATCAGGAAGCGATATTCAAAGGTATGTCACTTATCTCTTCTTTGGTAGTAAATTCGATCATTAAATCTTAGGGAAAGAGCCATGTCCTGTCTTGTTTTGTTCTAGATCTAAGTGAATATAGGGAGATTATTTTATCTCTACATTTACTGATTTATCCAATAACACCGGGCCTAGATAGTTTCACAACAGACTTCTTCCACTCATGTTGGCCAATGTTAAGAGATGAAGTGTGGAAGCTGGTGGAGGAATCAGGCAGCTCAGGAAAAGTTATTCCAACACTAAATGCCACTTTCCTCACCCTAACACCCAAATAAGAAAGGGTCACAAATCCGAAGAAATCCAGACCCATAGCACTCTACAACATGATCTATAAAATCATCTTCAAGGTCATAGCTCTAAGAATCAAGCATATATCAAAGAGAAATAAGGATATGTCGAAGAAATTCAAATCATGGACATCGTCATACTTGTCCATGAAATATTTCACTCACTTAAAAGCACCCGTACTCCAGGTATGCTTCTAAAACTTGACCTTTCAAAATCTTTTGACAAATTAAGCTGGCAATACATGAAAGATTTCGGTTTCAACAAGGATTGGATCTCTTGGATATTGAATCTCATTTCCTCAACCTTTTTCTCAATCCTCGTCAATGGATTTCCCTCTCAACACTTCTCCCCCACAAGAGGAATAAGGAAAGGTGGCCCTCTCTCCTCTTTCCTTTTTGTCATAAAGGTTGAAGGCCTAGGACGCTATATCAAGGCTTCAAAATGCATCCCTCCAAGGCCTCCCTCTTCATGGGTTACAAATGACAGCCTCCCATAGCCAATTTATCGATGACACGCTTCTATTGAACACCCCCGCCAAGTAAGAAGCAAATAAACTAAGCTCCATCCTATTTGATTTCATTGAAGCCTCTGGAACCACCTTTAACATGGCCAAGTTGTAGCTTTTATTTTTCAATACTCCTAAATAAATCCAACAACACCTTTCTCAACTTCTGAATACCCCTATCTACACTATGCCCTCTCGCTACCTAGGATTCCCTCTTTCTGACTCAGTAGCCAGGAACATCTCCTGGGACTCTCTCTACTCTCCATTACCAACCGTCTGAGAAACTAAACCTTTCATTCCCTCAACCTTCTAGCCGGAATCATTATCTTAAAGTTAGTTCTCCAAGCCATCCCAATTTACCTCTTCTTAGCCCTAGATGCCCCCCAATCGGTCATAAAGAAAATAAGGAATCTGCAAATAAAATTTCTTTGGCATGGACACAACTCAGACAAAAAATGGGCCCTATTCAGCCGAGACAAAGTCTTCAAGACCAAATCTTTAGGTGGTCTAGGCCTCCAGGACCCTGGAAAATTAAATAGTACCATGGGAGAAAGAATTTGGTGGATATGGCTCATAACACTAGCAGATATCTGGGAAAAACTCTGGAAATGAAAATATTCCCCAAACATGCATCAAAGCCATCTTATAAGAATGCAGGATAAAATTCAAGGCTCCAACATCTAGAATGTGGCCTAGAAAAATCGACATCTAGGTGGATAGATTGGCCAATGAAGGGATTGACTCCATGCAACATATCCTTCTCCATGATTTCAGGTAGTCCCAAAGCTCACCCCTCTAGCTCCAATGCAAGGAGCTTTCCCAGTTGGATGACCCTAATTTGAATGGGGTGTCATCTTTGATTACCTAGAAAATATTCCAAGTTAGAAATTATCAAAAGCTCATGAGAGAGGGATACAATAAGAGTTAAGACAGAAGGTCAACAACTAACAGATGATTTCAGGAAATTGACAATCATTAGTCCGAAGCATGGAGGGATATTTTTTCCAAAACTATGAAGTTGCGAAATGCAAGAGAGAATTTGGACCATTGGAGCACAAGGAAATCTAGACCATCGATCTCGTCCCAATGATGTGACACAAGAATATTTTGGGAAATCGGCAATCGGGAGTCTGAGGCATGGAGGGAGTCATTATCCAAAGTCACGAAGTCACAAAATGTAAAGTCGCGAAATGCGAGAGAGGATCTGGACCATTGGAGCACGAGGAGCTTTGGACCGTCGATCAGGTCCCATTGATCTGAAGCGAGAATATTTTGGGAACTTGGAAATAGGGAGTCTGAAGCATGGATGTAGATGCTCTCCAAATTCATGAAACACGAGAGAGGATTTGGACTATTGGAGCAAGAGGAGATATAAACTATTGATCTAGTCCCAAAGGACTCGCAAGTTCAGGTATCAGAAGAAAGGGAACACTTGGTCCTTTGTTATCCCAAAATGTGAAGTCTCAAAATTGGGAGAAGTGAAGGGTTGTGAAATGAGAACTCGTGATTTGACAGTAGTCATAGGATCACAGAAGGTTGTGGACCATTGATCTGATGAAATTTTGAGGGTTCGGGTTCTGGAAGAGGAGAGCAAGTTAATATTCTTACAATGTGAAGTGTGAAGTCACAAAGAATATCTCAGTCGTTGGTTGCGGGCCTTTGTGAACCATTGATCTGATCCGAAGGTTTCAGGGACTTGGACTTTGGAAAAATCATGAAGAGAAATTTAATTTTGTAATCAACAACTCTACCTTTAGTTGCAGGCATTTATGTATACGCAGATAGGTTACAAGTTTTTTTGTAAGCTTACAGTTGGAAATGATATAAGGATCCACTTTTATTTACAAAAAATAAAAAATAAAATAAAAATAAGGTGTGCATGATATCCGTCATTGATGAGTTTTCCCTTTTGATCGAATGATCCTAATACCTCCAGAGTTTTGGAGCCGCCTAAGTTTTAAAGAGGTAAATCTCTAACGGTCTCTTCAGAGCTTCGTGCTTCAGATGTTTCAATAATTCTAAACAATAAAAACTCCAAAGCTTCGAAACCTGAAGGGATCTTCTCGTGACTTTTCCTAAACCTTTTAAAGGAATAATCCGTAAGATATGTGTACCTTTTGAGTATTTCCTAAGTTGACACATGACACCCTTTTTTGACATTTTCATTGGACCATTCACACAATTCCAAGTAACACGTGGCATCTCTCTTTCCTTGACACATCATCCAGACTGATGTCATCTATAACATGTCACTATGGGAGATGATCCTACGGGAGATGAAGTCATCTATAACACATCACTATCTATAGAAAGGTTTCTCATCTGATAATAAATCACTTCCCAAATAATGACATGTTTCCAAAGCTACATTTTCATAGAAATATCCTTTGATTGATCATTCATGCCACCGAGGAAAAATCACCATAGCTTGCATATGCATAGATATATCTGGGTACTTTATAAGTGCTACATAGCATTCTTTCCATCATCCTTGTGATTTGCGCTTGTAACTTGAGATCAGTGCTAGCAATGTGGACTTTGGTTGTGACATAGAATGCGACAAAAAATCTCTGACTCTCAATGCCTTGTGACTTGGTGCTTAGTTGAATTCTCAACCTTTGGCACTGTATATTTTCTTTGTGTGGCAGTCTATGATGATAGACATTCTTCAATGCTCATCTCGACACTTAGCTACATCATTTGAAATTATCGATACTTGCAAGATTTTTCCACTTGCATTCAACCATTTCGGTCAACAAACATGTTATGTATACTAAGTTTTATTTTTTTAAATATTCTCAGGAGACATATCCCACATGCATCAAAATTTTAGGGCTTGTATACTTTATATACGGTGATTCTCTCACATACGTTCGATGAGACATGTAAAAGGAATCGTGATTGGTGCTTGCACTTGGCTTGTGTTGGTTTATATATTGGCTTTGGGCTCAGAGTTTGAATTTGGTATATGTGCTGGTTTGATATATGGTATAACTTAGGATTAGTGGTTGACACTTGTGTGCACACACCAATTTTGGTAAAAGTCAAAATAAACAAATAAAATTTATAATTTTTTTTATTCGAAAATATGAGAACCTATAAAAATGAAGGTCTATGAAAACTAATGAAAATTTTGTCTTTTATTGCCATGCAGGTTATAGGTCATAAAATCATAAGGTTTCTAGGCCAAAATTAATGGTAAGAGCTTGTTGAGATTTAATGAAGGACTTGAAAGCTCAATGGAAGAATTTCAAATTGTAACAATAGGAAAATATCCTTAGGAATGTTTGACGAATCAAACATGATTTTAATGGAGATGCTTAAAATTTTACCAATACATTTTG
>ML864114.1:9179-22648 GCA_009831015.1 Picea engelmannii | reverse complement strand
GATCTTACAGAGGCACATAAATAGTGCCTACAACATCTCAATGAATTGGACGAAGCATGTATGTCTGCTCTGAAGTGCACAAATGTTATTCAACAAAAGAGAGATAATTGGCACGATAAACATATCAAGAAAAAATCATTCAAAAAGGCGATTGGGCACTTCTCTATGATTCCAGATTTTAGGATTTTCCTGGCAAATTACAGACAAGTTGGCTGGGACCATATGAAATCAATGAAGTTCATAATAACGACACTGTCAATTTAGTTACCATCGATTGGTCTAGTTCTCCTTTCCTGGTAAATGGACATCGGCTATGACTCTACCATCATCCACCTTCAAAAGAATCATTTTGCCAAGAAGTAAGTAAGGAACCTACTGTTCATATTTTAGATGGCTGGGAAGGTAACCCAACAACTTCAACTTCATAAAAGATGAATTTTATCAACATTGTACATATTGTATATAGATTTCTTTACAGATTTGATTGAGTTTTTAGTCTTTACTTTTTAGGAAAGTCACTTGAGAAATTAGAAACTAGAAAAGATGATTGTAACAAATATAATTATCATTCTTTTATGTTCCTTTCTCCTTTCTCACTTCACAAAAATCCAGTAAATATAAACCATGTTTTCACAAGAAAATGAACATGCTTGCATAATACTAATAAGACCATCCAATACTTCGATTATTGAACAAACTTACCCATAGAAATTGAATGAATTTGGTTGATGACTAATCAATTATAGATTCACGAAAACAAAAACAAAATGTCTGTGGGAGTTTTCCAATCACTTAAATTAGATGGGTAAAAAAATATGAACATCATTGCTACTGTTCATTTAAAATGATTGTCGTTCCATTGAACAGAACAATTTTTGTCACCTTTGCGCGATTGATGTTCCATTCGTAGGTAATATCGTCCATTCGAAATAATGATCGTCATTCATTATGTCACACTGTTGTTCCCTTTATAGTGTCTATTTTTCCTTTTTCAGATAACGTTGTTCATTTGAAAAGAAATAGTTGTTGTTCCTTCTACATTTTTACTGTTGTTCCTTTTTCTCAAAAGTCATGATTCTTTGTGAACAAAGCATGCCATTATGCCAGACATTCCTTTGGAGATGACCTTCACTAATACATTTTCATCAACACTAATTCTGATTTATCCTTTTGTGTGGATCATTTAACATACCTTAGAAAACTATTTTTGGATTAATTTTTCCAAATTATCTTAAATTTTGTTCACAATTCATTAACCACCATAATTCGTTTCTTTCCCCAATATATATACATATAATTGAATGATAATTCTTTCATATCATAATAAGGAATCTCAAACACATTCTTACTTGTAATTCTTACACTTCTTACGCCATCCCTCACTCTTAAGGAGTAGATGAGCCTCCCTTGATAGAGCCTTTAAAAAAAAGAAAAAAAAAATAAAACAAAATAAAGTTTTCAATAAAGTAATAAAATTATCCCACAGAGGATAGGGGGTCTCATCATGAGGCAACCTACCACGATCATCAGATAATAACATAAGTGGCATTCCCACTATGGGTACCACACCAGGGCAATGGCCTTTAGCATTTTTCTCGTCAAAGAACAAGAGGTCTCATCACGAGCCGACTTGTTCACTTAAGTTACGATATAGTGAGTGGCATTATCATCATCTGGATACCAAACCAAGATAACGGTCTTCTTGGGAAAAGACAATTAAAACTATTTATTAAGGATACAGGCTCATCTACAGGTTAAAAGCCAAACCTTTCGAGGCTATGGACGCCTGCTAGCAGAAGTGGCTTTGCGTATGGTATCGAAGTTTACCTTAAAAATGTCAATTTTTTATGTGTTCTTAGATATCCTTTTCTAATTAATGAGGTTATCATTCCAGCTATATCCAACAAACAAGGGAAAGTAACAACATTATGTGTGGAATATTTCTAAAAAACGTGAACAAATTTAAATTATTTCGGAATCTTTTTTCCCAAACGGTTTTGACATAAGTATGATCCCACACAAAATGATGATTGTTCATAATTATTACTAAAGTGTTTCTTGAAAATTCGTTAATGATCGTCTTTCCAATGGCGGAGATGACATAGAATTCACCGCACCGGAACTATCTGCCATTATTACACTCGTCCTTTTGATGGTTGAGGTCGACCTTTCCATTTATGGGGGGGAGATACTCGACACATTCATCGATAGATTACAATGAGTGCACTAAATGAGGAAAATTCACAATTTTTATATACACAGTGTTGTTCTGTATTTTCAATTGTTTCAAAAGCTGGTTGAGTTTAGTTGTAGCAAGGAACGATCGTCATCCTCAATCACTCACAAAGAATATGGGTTGTTGAATTGTGCACCTGGAACTAACATTAATACAGGTAACTAAGCAAGCAAGAGAAATCTTACACCGACTAGGATGGACAGAGTCCTTCAACCGGTTGCAAGGATATGACACGAAAATCACGCTCAAATTATTCCAGAACTTACAGGGAGGCATATCCATGGTTTGAGATATATGAATTCCAGTCACAGAGGTAATTGTAGCAGAGGTTACAGGCCTCCCTAATATAGGCATACAATGGTATGGAAAATATACAACGCTCAAATAAGTTGTAGAATATTTCGCAGATCCTGGAGAGGAACTTGACAAAAAGGGAAAGGGACTTAACCCAAATTCTCTCAGTGAGCCATGGAATGAATTGGAAGGTGTAATACAGAGGTACATCACCTGCGATGGAATGTATGATGTGATCCACCTAGGCCACCTCAAATTATTAGCAACTCTTACACAACGGTTAGTAATCAATTTACCATTTTTTCTAAATGTTATGTTACATGAGGTCGCTATAAGAACATAGAATTCCAAGGAACATGTTACTATCATTAGCCACCATGGATTAGTCAAATTGATAGTAAATAAGGACCTAAGTCAAACTCAATTAACATGGGGTGATCTTATTGAGGCCAATAGGCCTCTACAACTGGAACAACCTGAATTACATCATGAAAACCCACCACAAGGAATTGAAGTAGCACATGAAGGGGGATTTACTGTCCAAATGGAAGTTCCATTTCCTCAACCTGAAATTGAGGCAAACCCCATCCAATTGGCAGAGACTTAGACCTCACAAGCAGATGCATCAACGAGAAAGAGAAAAAGGAAAATTATTGTCCCTAAAACCGCCACTGAGAAGAAAAGGAAGAGAAAAGGGATAGCACAACCTGGAGAAACCCAGGAAATGACACAAATAGAGCAGGCCTCGTAGGAAAACATTCAAGAAATTGGACAGACAGAACAAACCCCACAAGAAAGCACTCAGGAAAATACCCAACCATCATTAGAACACCTCATAGAGAAGTTTTTCAAAATCTATGAGGTAGAAATGGCTCAGGTTCTAGGGAATTTAGGGATAGCAATTGACAGAGACACAAGTAGGCCCGAAGAACACCCAACACCAACTTCTTCTTCAAACCTTGGTGTGGACCTCCTTGACATAGAAATGTCATTCCCAGAAGATACAACACAGGCAGAACCTCACACTAAGGAGAATAGCCCTATAGTACAGAAAGAGAAAATAGAAGAAACAAAGGAACAATTATTAATTGTTTCAGATGAGGAAAACCATGACATTTCACAAAAATAGAGAACAAGCAAAATCCACAGCAGAATCAAAAGGTTAAAACAAGAAAACAAGTTGTTGAAAAGAAGGGTAAAAAGAATTAAAGTGTTAAAGCAAAAAGTTGGCAGACTTAAAGAAATTATTAAATAATTAAGAAAACAATTGGAGCAGGCTGACAAAGCCTATGAAATAAAGAAGACAAAAACTCCTAGAACATAGGGAAGGAACCCTCTTCCTAGGAGGAAAGTTCATACAAGTTCTATAGGAACATAGACAGAGTTGCATGTCCCTGAAGAGACAACAATGATGGAACTTTAGACTGAGATTGCAGCAGCAGAGGAGGTAGTTGTTCAAAATGAAGAAGGGATTACTTTGGAAGAACATGAAACAGAGGCTCAGCCAGAAATTCTAGAAGGAGCAACTACTCAACCTCAGGAAGTGATTCCCATGAATTTTCCTGCTCCACTGGAGACCAATGATGTAGAAACAACCTAGACTGATGTCCCAACAATGAAAGAAACAACTTGTCAAACTGAAGAGACATTTCAGTCTCCTGAACATAACATCATCATTTCTAGATTGGAAACAGAGTTGGTGCAAAACCAACGAACCTTAACACAATGTAAAAGTGAGATGGTCATTATGGCAGAACATCAAAAAGTTGTTAAACAACTTAAGGCCATTTCAGCAACAGAAAACAAAATGTTTTCCGAGCTCACCAGAACCCAAGGGAAAGTGAAGAAGATACAAAACCAATTAGAAAAAGGTTTGGACAAAATCAAAGACATTTGTGATGTCTACACTAATGCAAGAAATTGTAGGGCTCCGGCTACTAATTATACCTTGTTCTTATTAGAACGTTATTTGTTGTTGAGAGTGAAAGCTATTAGAGTAGGTAAACCCATTAAATTCACCTTTGTATCTAAGTTTGTTTCATATTTTAGAGAGCAGGAAGAGAAAGTGAAATACTTTATGTGTGAGCTATACTTCCATAACTTCATCTTGGAAGATAACAGGAAAGAGAACACTCGTCCTTTCATTGGGGACATACAGTTCTAGGCATTTTTTTCCTTCACCAAAAAACAAATCAGATGGGCAAAAGAACATAAGACCTTTCTTAAAAGGGAGACTGGCTTAGATCTCTGGATTGGAGGGGAACCTCCAAAATCCTTTCCAGCCATCATGCGATACAGAACATTCATGAAAAGGGAAGAGATTGTGGACTCTTTGGCCCTTATCCACCGACAGGTTATATGTTCAGGCATAGAAAAATTTAGGGAACTTAAAGAAGAAGCCTTTGTTGCTTCCAAGTTCAGATGGGATGCATCCTCAAATGAATTCAAAAGTAGGGAACCCTTTGGTTTCAAAAACGTTTTTGCAGCTACCTTCAGAGTGGAAAGGTATATCAGACTGATCCAGGAGGAAGGACCTGCCTAGATTGGGTGTAGATATAATCCCCCTATTATCTGGTTTCCTCCAGAGGATTACCAGAGAGATTATCAAATTGATAAGAAGAGGGAAGAAGCTGCTTTTGGAGAACTCAAATGAAAGAATGGGTTTAGGGGACCTGGTGAACCAACCTTTCCTCCCTACAACATTATTGCTTTACATGTAAGATCTCATCTTGCATGAGGACATGCAAGAAGGTAAGCTGGGGGATATGTTGAGTCGTGAAAAAGGTACAAATATCCTCCTTATTTCCATGGTTCATGAGGAAATCTTGATTGACTTTTTCTGTTAATTAGGAATAATTAGGATAGAAAATGATTAAAATATATTCTAGAAATATTATTGAATAGTGTTATATAAATTATAAAATACAGTTGGAATTTTTTTATTTTGTTACAAGAATGGATAAATATTGTCAAACCCAATATAGATAACGAGATTTTGAAGATACACAAGCTATTGGAGGTTGAGAACATTGGGCGCAAAAGCAGTTTCAAGGGAGATTAATTCTCTATTTTGTAAACTCTATAAATAGAAAAGTGATCATGAGGATATCTTGATCCTCATGATAGCTTTATTTACCCATATTATTGTAATATATAGAGGGTAATGAATCCTAGAAGGGACGATCTAATAATTTGATCCAAACATTCAGAACTTAGAATTGCTCTACGCAAGCAGTTTTTGTAGATGTTGTACCGGTTCTGAAATTAATAAAATCTTTGAGCGTCTTCATCATTTTTTCATACTGAGTTTCTAGCAACAGTGCTTCTGAGGACCAAGGGCCCAGTCTGAAGGAGTTATTGTCTCAATCTGTAATTGTATCAGTCTTATTTTTGTGCTGTGATTTAAATCCTTTTTCAATAGCTAAAGATAAATGTATAAGTTCGTCAATGGTTTTATGTTGTTTACTTACATAAGATAGGTGTTTCATTTGAATGTTATCGATCGTTGTTTCCATTGATGTAGGTTACTGCTTGAAATTTCTTCTCATTATCACATGTGTCGTTCCTTTCGGTTAAATTAATGTTTTCTATTCCTTTCTCTTAATTTAGCATTTGGTGTTCCTTTCGCTTAAATTAGTATTTGTTGTTCCTTTCGATTAGATTACATTTGTTGTTCCTTTCAGTTAAGTTACAATTGTTATTTCTTTTCATATATATAGTAATTCATTACTTCTTTTCAACAGGTTAAATAATCTTCGATAGATCAGTTTATCAATCTTTTCATAGATTCAATTATCGTTTCTTAATTAGATCAATTCAACAATTCAATTAATGCCTTTAAATTCACAGCATGTCATAGATCAGATTTCAATTCTTTTAAATTCTTAGTTTTAGAACTTTGATGAATGTATGAGGAACTTGATTTTTGATAAACTCGGATTTTCTTTAACTACACGATTTTAACCTCTACATGAGCTATCTGCATAGACTTTGTTGATATTCTTGAGATAAAAGGATGAATCCTTGGGTTGATAAATTAATGTTAACTAAGGTTGTTTTTAGGACATCTTTAGAGCCCAACACCAGGTGCAGGAAGAAGCACCAGATGAAGATGACCTGTAAAATATTCAGATTGAGGAAGTTGAAGGTGAAAGAGAAGTGGAAGGTCCACCTCTGGAATCAGAAGTATTTTCTGTACCGATCAAGGTGAAGAAATTCAACATTGGGACATTTGTGAATCCCAAAATGGGCAGCATTGGAGACTACTGGAATGAGAAAACAGTGGAAATCATAACATAGTTATTGCGCACGAGTACAACGACCTGTTCCCAACAACGTTCATAGAAATTAAAGGCATAGAAGGAGAGCTACGTGAAATGAATATACCTCTTAGAGTTGAGGCAAGACTGATCAGACAACGACCATATAGATTGAACCCTATATATAAGGAAAAAGTCAAAGATGAAATCGATAGGATGTTGGAGGCTGGAATCATAGAACCTGTAGAGGAATCTGAATGGGTAAGATCGATGGTAGTTCAGGAGAAGAAACAAGGGGAATAAGGATATGTGTCAACTTGAGGAAGTTGAATGATGCGTGCCTACATGACCCGTTCCCTACTCCTTTCACAAATGAGGTGTTGGAGAACGTAGGAGTACAGTAAGATTATTCATTCACCGACTGTTATAACCCTAAATTGTTCTACACATGCATACATGGCCTTGGCCCTCTTACTTGCATTTTTTGCCAAATCACTGTTGAGTTTCTCTTCTTAAAAAACTAATTTTTAGAAGATGTACACGCCCTGAACCATTACTACCCACGTACATATGCTTTTTGCACCACTACAGCTCACGTACATACGCATGTTGCACCATTACAGCATGCGTATACTTGCAAAAGTTGCAAAAAATAAAAAGTTGCAAGCAATTCGTTTAGATTACGGGCTATTTGTAGTTTCCCAACTAATCGACCTATTATAGCCCGTCACCCAACCGAATAACCATCCTTTTTTCATATAAAATGAGGTGTTGGGGTCTCATTTCACATCTAAGCATAAGAACAGTGAAACTCTGCCCGATTTCACTTCCCCTCCTTGCCCAAGATATTGTTGGATTTTGTGAGAATTGCCTCAACATTCCCTCATTAGCCCCTTCTCCCTCCATTTAACCCATTCACTTCCCAAGAAAATATCAGAAGGTTGAGAGGAGAAATTCATAGAAGGTGCACTTAAAGATTGGTGAAGAGGAGCTCAGACCAAGTTCGCAGAACAACGGTCGACTTAGATTGTAAAGGTATAATCTTCATGTTATTAATAAAATAATTGCATTTTCTTGTCCCAAATTATGGTGTATTGAATACTTTTGTTGGTCTATACTTGACATTATAACATCTAACCCTAACTTATATATGGAATAACATGCTTATAGTTTCTTGTTTGTCAATCTTTGGATGCAGGGCAGCCATGGGAGAAGGCGTGCAGTGAGCAGAACTTTCAAGAGCGAGGAGGTCATCACCAGACATGGGATTAGAGGTATAGTTACCTGATCTCCTTTTCCTTGCTTTCTTCATATGAGTTTTGGTATGTTTGGGGTAGTATAAAGAATTAATTGACTTTAAGACGGCTAATCGATCTACCGACATTCTGAATACTGGTGTAATCAAAGGGGGGGAGTTTTCCCACTAGTAGAACTGGCGACCATACTAGGGATGAATGCACGGGTTGCGAAGTATTTTCATTCATTAATGGTTTTTCGGGATATAACCAAATTCATATCAAACCCGAAGACTAGAATAAAACAAATTTTATTTGTCCTTAGGGCACGATCGCATATTGTAAGATGCCTTTTGGCCTGAAGAATGCTAGAGCCACTTTTCAGTGGGCCATTTCATTTTCTTTACATGACCTTAGACATATAGTCGAGGCATATCTTGATGATCGAGAATCACTCTCTCACAAGAGATCTGATCATCCCACACACCTTCGACTAATCTTCGAACGATGTTGCTACTATCGGATTCGCTTGAATCCTAATAAGTACAGTTTCTACGTGACGTCGGGTTGTCTCTTAGGTTTCATTTTTTCAACCACATGGATCATGTTACATATTCTCAAGGTTGAGGTGATAGTTCAATTGCCTCCCCCATGCAAAATACCCCAGCTTCAAATCTTACAGAGAAAAGCAAACTTTCTTCGATGTTTTGTCGCGAATTACGCCGATATTGCTAAGGGGTTTATGCATTTGTTGAAAAAGGGAGTTCCATTTTGTTGGGACAAAGCCACTCATTGCTCTTTTAAAGAGTTGAAATGTGCCCTTACATCTTCCCCTCTACTCCAGCCTTCCGATTATAATAGAGATTTCTTTTTGTGCTTGGTCGTTGCAAAGTTGGCAATCATCATGGTCTTGGTTCAAGAGGATGATTTGCTCAAGGAGCATGTTATTTATTACTTGAGCCAAGGCCTGGTTGGGCCGGAATGCAACTATTCCCATGTTGAGAACCTTGCTTTGGAAACAATGCATGCTATCCAACGATCATGTCATTACATTATGCTTCACAATACCATTGTCAATATCATTGTGAACCCTTTCCAATATGTGTTGACACAACGGGTCATTGGCGGAAAGATCAGTACATGTATTTTAATCTTCCAATAATTTGACTTGGATTTTGCTTTTGCGAAGTCCAAAAATTTGTTGGTCTTCATGAACCTATTTCGGAACTTTCGGTCGAGTCTAGTGACGTCACGCCCGAAGAATTGCCTATCAAAGGAGATTTTTTTTTAATCGCATCTTCGGACCCCTAGTATGGAGATATACTAGTCTATCTATAGACTTTGAAGTTCCCTACTTATGATTCATGTGACAAGTATTGACGAATTCGTGATCAAGCACAAAACTATCTAGTACTCGATGATACTTTGTATCGTCGAGGTGTAGATTGCATTCTTTGTCGATGCTTTATACATGAGAAAGTAGAGCTCGTTCTGAACGACTGCCACACTAGAGCATGTGGTGGTCATTTGTCTGGGTTGGAAAAAACCCAAAATATCCTATGTGCTAGTTACTTTTGGCCTATGTTAATCAAGTATTGCATTGAGGTGGTCAAGAAGTGTCACTCGTGTCAAATCCTCTCTCGGAATATGCAGACACATCCTGCTCCCATGTTTTCTGCCATTGTTGTTGGTCCTTTCACCAAGTGGGGGATTGAATTTACTACATGTCACCCAGCTTCAGCCAGGGGAAGCATTACATCATTGTAGCGGTAGACTACTTCACAAAGTGGGTCGAGGCTATGCCAACATTTAGCAATGATGGAGAAACAATGAATCTTTTCATTTTTAACCAGATAGTAGCAAGGTTCGACATCCCGAAGGAGATTTTCACTGACCATGGAAGTCACTTCCAATTGATTTAACATAAAATCTTGGGTTAAGGAAAGAACATTCATCACCTTACTACCCACGAGCAAATGGTCTGGTTGAAGTTGTGAATAAGTCTCTCAAGACTATTCTTCAGCGGATGATCAATTCTATCAAGTCAAATTGGCATTTGATGTTGTACTCGGCGTTGTGGGCCTACCAAACATTTGTGAAGACTGCCACCAGTTTCTCACCTTTTCAAATCATATACGATTTGGAAGCAGTCTTGCCTATTGAGTGCCAGATCCTGTCTTTAAAGTTGGCAGTGGAATTATTGACAAACACTTCACCACTTGAGGAACGCCTATTATATCTCGAGAAAATCTATGAGCAGCATCGTGATGTAGCCTCGGATAATGAGGCTCATACACAATGATTCAAGTGTCAGTACAATTGGTTCTTTCATCCTCGGATATTCTTCGAAGGCGATCTTGTCCTAGTATATTATCAAGAAAAAGATCCCCTAGGGGCAGGCAAGTTCAAACCAATGTGGTTTGGACCGTTCATCATGAAATAGGTCTTAAATAAGGGCACTCACCGTCTGGTTGAATTTGAAGGAAATCCCTCAGCAGAGTCTAGAAGTGGGATCTACCTCAAGAAGTACTACTCTTAGGTTGGTCTCCTGGGTGACTTCTTGTACATAAATATAGTTCTTATAAGTTTTTTGTCTCTTTTTTTTATGGACGTGTAGTTATTTATGTCTTCTTTTTCACTGTGGCAGATGTCAAGTGAATCAGAGGTGTTGTTTGGGTTCGCGGACGGTGTTAGCTAACACACTCGGAGGCTTGCTTCTGTAGCTTGGGTGATTTTCACAGCTGGAGGCCAGTTGCTATCTGTCGGAGGTATTTATCTAGGTGATGCCACAAACAATGTCACCGAGTATAGCGCAATGATAGAGTTGCTTTATGATGCTTTGTCGCATGGAATTTCTTACCTCCAAGTCTACTTACATGCTCACCTGATTGTGTCCCAATTAAATGGATTTTACCGTGTTTATGATCCTACTTTGTACCGACGTTTCCTTAGGGTACTTCTCTTAGAACATTACTTTGATTACATTACGTATATCCATGTTCCTAGGAGATTTAATCATATGACAGATACTCTAACTAATCAAGTATTAGATTGGCATGTTGCACACAGATAAAAATAACTTCACATATACACATGTACATACATTTGTCAAAAAATGTGATCCATAAGACGAATAATATATATATATATATATATANACAAGTGCATGTTAGGATATTTAGACACTTAGGAGTTAGTTAATATCTACTTGGTCTAATATGTCATTAGGTAAAAGTGTGTTTCTTAGTGTGTTTCTTTAGTATGCATTAGTATGCATTTGTAGTTAGGAAATCCAACGGTCACGATATGTTCCCGACATAGAGTGATCTGATGGTTCATACTCCTCTCGATCTTAACGACCATCGATCCATGGATTAACACCCGATTGGTCCATGATCTCTCTTTAAAGAGCATGGAGGTTCATTTGTCAATGATCAATTGTGAGAAACTCTCTTGTAAAATCTCTCTTTAATCTTTTTCTTTGCATTAATAAACTTCTCCAAGTGGTCGCGTTGGCTGGGGCCGCGGATGTTTCCCCGTAGGGGTTTTACCACATGAAAACATTGGTTTGTTGATATTTGATCTAGTTTTGTGAGTGGTTATTGAAGGTTTTTTTCCTATGTTGGAATACCTTTGTTGTCGAACATGGTATCAGATCATGTTTGAAGACCCGCTCATGTTGTAGATCGAGATCATGAAGTCGAGTTGTCTCATATCCATTTTCTAGAATTTGTGTGCATTTCTGGGATGAGAGGACTGTTCCATTGCATCCGAAGCACTCATTTCATTTAGGAACACTTTTTGTTTCACTCAAAAAGGTTTCTGTTTGCCCAAGATACAACCATTACAGTCAGATCTAGAGGTATAAAGCCTGAATACATAGTTTTTAAATTTATGCAAAGTTTTATTTTGGTTTTATTTCGGTTTGTATTTTTTTATTTCCGGGTTGATACTCTTTTAGATATGCGTATTCTCTTTGCCCCATGCCCTGTGTGACCTTGGAAAATCATAAACAGATAGGAAAAGGTGCATCTTTCGGGTAAGCTAACTGAGATCTAACCCTTGTTGTCATTGAGAAGAGGAATTTTTTTCTTGTGTGAAAAGAGTTTTTTTAGCACGCTCTCCAAGGTTGTCTTTCACAACAACACTCTCAATCCTCCTTCTGAACATTACAATATGTTTTGTTAGAACATTTGGTTAAAAATTGCCTTATTAAGTAAGAGGTCTTGAGTTCAAGTCTCTCTTTTGTTACCTTTTTGAAAAAGTTCATGCTAAAATTATAAAGTGTATTTCACTTCAAGTATAAAAGTGAATCACTATAAGTAGATTTTATATTTTATTTTAGAGTTATTTATTTTGCATGCAGCTTTTCTGTTATAAAGTAACTTCATTGTAAAAGTGATCCCTACTTCTCTTTATAAAAGTGGGTCACTTCATAAAGCAACTTACACTTTCACGTGGTCAGTTGGTTACCGTTTATGCCTTTTTTTTAAAAGGGCATAACTCTCACATTGGAAGTCGGTTTTCAGTGCCATTTTTTTAAAAACCGCATACTATTTTAAGCTCTTTTCATTCAAGTCCATATTATATGCATATTTAATATGGCTTCTACAAGTAATGTCTTGCATACCAGCGACAACTACCTCTAATGGAAATCTCATATGGAAGATTTATTAAGAAGTAAAGGTTTGTACAGGATTACCTTAGGAAAGGAAAAAGAACCCACTAATGATGATAAGAAATCCAAGTGGGATAATAGGAATGATGAAGCACGAGGACTAATCAGAATGTCCATCTCTCCTGATTTAAGGTACCACCTTCAAGAAATTGATGACCCCGAAGAAGCTTGGGACAAGATTGAATATGTGTTTAGTAAACTCAATATTATTCGAGCACGACAATTAGAAAATCAAATATTGACCTTGAGTCCAAGTGATTTTTCTTGCCTTGGAGACTATTTATCTAAGTTTAAAACACTCAGAATTTTATGTGAAGAATGTAAGATAAAAATGGAGGAAGAGCGTTGCATCCATCTTATTATTTCTAAGCTAGGTAGTGCATATTTTGTGTTTTTATCTACATTTTATGCCATGAGAGAGGCTCTAGGGAAAGCTTATGAAAAACTCACTCTTGAGTCCTTTTGTGCTTCTTTGATTAGAGAGGAAGATAAGCTTATACAACTTGGAGTTATCATCATTGTAGGTACCTCTAACAAAGCCTTAGTTTCCCAATAGAAAGATAAACCCAAGTATCCCAAGAAGCAACATCCTCGCTAAAACAACAAGAAATATAAGGGTCCCAAACCCACTCGGACAACTTTAGCTCCTAATGGTGACAAAGGAGCAAAATATAAAAATAAGAATACTAACAGACGTTGCAAATTTTGTGATAAATATGGTCATGATGAGTCCAAATGTTTCAATAAGATGGCAGCTCTAGAAGCAG